>JAOUZG010030082.1:4086210-4112389 GCA_026289955.1 Argiope argentata
CCTGTCACTTACTTTTTTTCCCCTTAATGTTGTCCGATTGACTTGTATCTTCGACATTTATAAGAATTTCTTAATGTTTACGAAAATCGTCTGCACAGTTTTATGAAAAAGAGATTTTTGAAATTATTGTTCTGAAATAATTTCAACGTATAGAAGTAAATAAATAAAAAGATATTATTTAAGATAAGTAATTTCTTTATATTTCTTCTAACAGTTATACTTTTCCACTTATTTTCCTAAAATTATGATGGTTTTGTTGGTCTTTTAAACAAATTAAAAATAAACACTTGTTAAATTGTCTTAGTAATTAACCTAACTGCATATTGCCGTAGAAAGAAATCCCTGAATGTTTATTTTTTATTGATTTTTTTAAATTTAAGTTATTGTTTATTTTCCGAAAACGAACAATTGTTTATTTTTTAAAACGAATATATATATATATATATATATATATATATATATATAGAATAGATGAAAGGCAATTTTAGATTAATAATTGTCAACTTTTTAATTTAGTTTTTCTTGAGAAACGTTGAAGATTATTTTTTAACTAAGAAGGCGAATATAAGAGTATTGCTATAGGTTATTCTTACTATAATTTTATTTGAATATTATATCATTTCTTAACATATAATATTTTTGATCTACAGAGTGTTTTCTTACAGATCGTTTGATTTTTCAATGCATAAAATTATCTATATGAATTATTAAAAAAAAAAAAACACAAATTTTCATTGACTTCAGATTTGTTCTTTCACTGCTATACTTCGTAAAACCATAAGATTTAGAATTCAAATTTGCATTTTTTTTTTCTTAAAACTATGAAAGCAGAAAATAGTGTTATAAAAATTATTCATACTTCGTTTTTTTCTTTTCCTATGTATACTACACACTGCCTTTTTACAGAAAAATTTAGGAAAGCTGTATTGAAAGGCTTATTTTCTCAATAATGGTAATTGAACACTACGTTCGTTTCTTCTCTGTTATTTATTGAATGACCCAGAGTTGTCTCCCCGAAATTTTCTCGCATACTCTCTTATAAAAGCACGTGTGCAATATTAACCTTATGCTAATGGCGAATAAGTTATGAAAGAGTCTTATAATGTGTAATCTTCTGTGATTTGTTCTTTTGTGAATAATCTTTGAAATACAATTAGTGTATAATAGCATTTCAAAGTTGCCACGTTTACCTGCTTGTGACACACAATCCGACAAATAATCCTTTCCTTAAAAGATTTGGCTTCAGAAATGATAAAATGTTTATACTTTAGATATTAACTCTGTATATTAAATATTAAAAATCCATTTCTTTCTCTTTTTCTAGTGGTTAGAATTTATAGTGTTAACTTATATTCCATTAGCCACGACAGATTTATTCTGAATGAATTCAGGCCTAACTTTGACAGAAATCTACGATTCTAGTTTAAAGGTTACATACTAAATTTCATGAGTCTATCTCAATGTGTTTTCGAGTTACTGTATTCATAGATAGACTTAGTTTTAAAAATGTGCTTTTCGAACTCAAAGAGGTGTATTAATCAATGAAAATTACAGGTTTTCTCTTTGTATACCTAATATACAAGAAATTACAGTACTTCCTCTTCGTATATAAAAAAGTTAAAACATATATATACTTATTAACTTTTCTTCTACTAATTTTTTTCATTAACAACATCCCGTTTTTTAACGTAACGCTGTGGCTATTTTGGTTCTATGATCCTCGTAGTTTTAAACGGCGATCAGATGATAAGGAGATGAATGCTCCTTTCTCCAAACGTTCACACACATCAGCGGAAGGTTTAGCTCTGACGTATTTAACGTACACCAGACCCACTTATACGACGGTTCTTCGATGGAATCGAGTCTCGAATCAGAAGTCCTCCAGTTCCAACCTCGTCACCAGGCCACTGGTGCCCCTCCAGTTTTTCAACATGTTAGATAAGAATAGTAGTGTTTATTGTTGTCAAAAAAATAATTTCTGCAAGTATTGTATTCAAAGGTCTGTATCCTTTTTATTTATGAAAACTACTGCCTCATTTATTGAAATTATTATCATTAAAATCATAAAAAATGTTATAATTATTATATTATTTAATAATATAATTTACTTTCACTCTTTTATATCTTATTAACCCTGGAATGCTAACCATTCGTCTTCTGGACGAACGCTTACGAAATAACTTTGACTATTCTTCCCCTATAACGGTAAATGGATCGTTCTATTCAGTGCCTTTATCGGATCTTGGGAACTACAGATGAGGACATTCCTTTTCCCCGAAATATTTCTGCTTGCAGTATATCCAGAACAACAGTCGTCTCAGAGACGAATGTTTATCTGTCCTGTTAGTATTAAGAAGGTATTTCTGTGTATGTTTGGAGATGTCGAAGCGTTTTCTCGGAGAAAATTTGTGGGGTAAGCCAGAAGCTATTCGTGAATTATTGAAAGAATTAAGTGAGGAAGATAATTCTACTTCTGAGAATGAATCGGAAGATGAAGATTTTAGTGAAATTTTTCTTGCTCCATGGATGCCTAAGCGTCTCAGCATATCAACTTTGCCCCGACCAACAAGGGCTATTATAAGTGAACTTCTAAAATTGTATTTAAACATTCAATGACCTAAACAATCCGAAATTAAAAAAAGAAACAATTGTGCATTTTGCCCGAATAATTTGCGCAGAATGACGCACAGTTTTTATTTGTTATGTTCAAGAGCAATGTGCGGAGAACATCACGCATATATGTGTAAAGATTGCTTCTAAAATAAATAAATAATATTTTTATTCTACTTGACAATCAAGAGTTATGAAATTCTCTGCAGGTAGTTTGCTTTTATTTAAATTAGCTTTAAAAATTGATTTTAAATACACTTCGTCTAGGAGACGAATGGTTATCATTCTTGCTAGTTTTTTAAAGGTTACCTTTCTAGGGTTAAAAATAGAATTTTTAATGGAAGGGTATGACTTTATCTCAATTTTAAATTTGAATTTTCAAATAATCTTTTTTGAGGGGTAGGGGCTCGTAGAATTTTTTCCATACATACCGGGCAAAGTGAAATTCTCGTAAAATGTATGCATTTTTTCTGTATGTATTATATGTATTACTCTCTCTCACCCTTTTTTTATTATTATTTTTTAACACTGGACATCCCGGGGGCTATTGGGTTCAAATTGCAACTTGGCCTTTGCATATTCGCTGGCGAAATAAGCAAAAATAAAATTGGAGATGAGGGTTTGCTTAGGCAGTTCTACCATCAATTCCAAATTCGCCTCGGGTCAGTAAGAATGACCAGTCGAACCGATTGAATCAAGAAATGTGGCAGAATTCCATTCGAGCATTTATGATAATTTTAAAAATGAGATCCCATATCAGTTTTCCTTATCCTCCTCCCCCCTTTAAATCGTTTCTTATCATGGGACGTAGCTTGAGAAAAGAGGAAGCGCTGCTTCAAGGCTTAGGCCAAACGATTTCTGGAATTGAGATATAAGATTTTGTGTAAGATATGATGAAGGTATTTCGTGTACGATATGACATGCTAGATATAAGATGTCATGGCTAACGAGTAAGTAGATGAGGTTAGTCGTGAATTATGGATTTGGTCAAGGCGGAAAATGGAGGTTGAAATTTTAGCTCACTTCCCGTAGGTAAAATTTAAACCAGGCATCATTAAGTTATGAAATGTCCACTAACGTTTCTGAACCATTTTTAATGCGAATTTACTACCATCAGTTAAATTAATGCTCATTTGTAAAATAAAAGGTAATGATTCTTTCAATATGCATTTTCAGTACTTTATATTATTTTTAGTTTATTAAAATTTTCTTAGAACTTTTTATATTCTTTAGCACATAGGATACCATTCTTTATTAGATACCCACAGGGCCTGACTAAGGCAGGGGCATACGGGGCAGTTGCCCTGGGCCCCCTCATAGGTGGGGCCACCCAAATCGAATAGAAATTTAATTTTACGTTTCCTTCTTTAATGAATCTTCTTCATTACTAAAATAGTGAAGCAAAGGGGGCCCTAAAGAGGTTTTTGCCCCGGGTCTCAACTAGGCTAAGTTGGGCCCTGGACATCCAAACACCTTAGGAAATAATTGCTAAAACTATTATATAAATTATGGTGCCAAAAAATTAAACATTATTATTAAATAATTTTTTTCTAGAAGCTTATTTAGCAACTATTACCAAAGCCCTGGAAGGATGAAAAATTTCCTCTTAATTTTAAAGTCATGAATTACTTTTTTTCTCTCCAAATTCTACTGCTGTTGAAATGCTTCCTTCTATTAATTTATCAGCGATCGTGGAAAGAACACATTTAAAATAGTTCCATTTTCATTTCTAAAACAAGTTCTGTTTTTATTGGATTTTCTTTGTCTATTTATAATCAGTTAAGTTATTGATCTTCTGGAAAATTTAAAAAATAACTATAACATTTCAAGAAAAATGTTAATATTTAAAATATCCAGCAAGTATTGATATGTTTTAGAAGCCATTTCATAAGAAGAAAAAGTTATGTTGTCCTCACTTTATACTGAAAACGATAGACCCTAACACAAAAAAAAATTATTATTTAAGAAAATATTTATTATAACAATCAATATAATTACTGAAGATAGATTATTAATTTTAAATGATATCTGAACCAAATTTTCAAGCATTCTAAAATTCATTGAGCAAACTTTGAATAAGTTTCAGGTAATTTCGGAGTTGATTTTATTATTGAAACATTTATAAAATCCCCATGCACCACAAAGCATGACAAGGAGCTTACAGAAGTAAGTATGCAACACATTGCATAAAGAAGAAAAAAAAATTTAACAGTCACGAAGGATTACAAATGTCAACAATAAATTTACAGAAATTTTCAAAAGCACTTCTGATGGAGAAAAGATGGTTAAAATCTGGAGACCAATTTATACCTGTGTCCAGGGCCCGACTTAGCCAAGTTGGGACCAGGGGCAGAAACTTCTATTGGCCCCCCCTACTTTATTACTTTAGTAATAAAGAATATTCATTAAAGAAGGAAACGTAAAATAAAATTTCTATTCTATTTGAGGGCCCCATTTACGTGATGGTCCGGGGCCACAGCCCCGTATGTCCCTGCCTTAGTCAGGCCCTGCCAATGTCCCTGAGAGCCAGTCTCGGGATCTGTCTTTCTCTGACAAACTTGGAACATAGAATGAGCGCATGTTTGACATTTTCCTTGCTACCAATATTACAATTGATGAAGCTGATTGGATCTATAAATATTTTAGCATAAATGCTTAAAGGTTTAAACTTCAATTTTGGTTGCAATTACCTGAAGCTATAAAAAATAATCACATTTAATTGTTGACTGCAAGGTATAACTCATAAAAGGTTTGAATTGCATTTGTAACTAAATTCAGAATGAAAAAAAAAATGTATAGAAAATATACACAAGGGGAAAAAAAGAAATTATCACAAATATAAAGGTCTCCTGATCCATTGCTCTTACGAATGATCCAATGGATAGATAAGAAAGTTGTCGTTAGTTGACTCCTTTTGGTTTAGTGTAGCTCATGTGACAAAGACTTGTGATAAACAGAAAGCGTGATTTAAATAAAAAAATTTGAGTAACCCGGATTGCATAGCTAAATACGTAAAACTTTCACTTGTCTTACATAAAAGGTTAAGGTCTTAGAGAAGTTAATGAAGAAACAAATCTACTATTATCTTTCATCCAGAAAGACGGCTTCCATCATCTGAACAGGACACAGTGGATAATTTTAACGCATCTCAAACCTATTATTATCCTGTCGGAACATGATATTGTTTTAGAAATGAGGCTTGTGGCGTCAACAAAAATTCGTAGGTGAAAAATAAAAATTTTATTATCTGCACGAGCATCTCAAAATATCAGCTTTTAAATACGTGATGCCATCTTACAAAGCTATGATTAAAAAAAATAAGTTTTTGAAAAATAAGTCTGCTGCAAATAAAACCTAGAAAAATGTCATTTTGAGCACGTAATTATATAAAATGAAATAAATAGGAAATGGGATATTTTTTAAACAATCAATGAGAAACAAAGTTTTTTGGATAGTTTGCAATTCCAAAGTGACTCATTCAATGAAACGATTAAAAAGAATAAAAGATATTATTTAACTTACGCGAGCACGTGATGCTTGGCCGTTCAAGAAATTATGCTATGACATGAATTATTGAAATATGCACAGCAGATTTCATTTTTATCTTTATTTTCTTCTTATTAATATATTTATTATTATCTTTATTATTATTTTTTTAATTTTAAGATCTGAACCAGATAAATGAACAGTTCTTTCTGATCTTATCTCACTGTCAAGCCTTCCGCTTAATCATTATGCCACTGATAAATCCAAAACATCAAGAAATCTTGTTTGTTTCAACTAAATTGTTTATTAATAGAGGAAAAAAATTTATCTTTGGGTTTCGAACAAAAATCCCTTCAAACTATTCTTTACAAAAGTGATTTTCCAAGTATTTGGCGAGATTTTGAGAGGTGCTGTCTCGCCAACTATTTCAAATCTTACTGAGGGTCGTTTCTGGGGGCGTGGGAGGTTAACTGGAAGTTTTGATAACAGAGGTGTTGAAAAAAAGAAGAGATAGACATCTCCAGCATACACTTCTCCCGTCTCAGGCCCCTCTTATTTTCCCTTCCAACCCTCCACTCCCTTCAACAAAAGAGGAATGTCAAAATTGGGACGAATTAAACAATATTCCACCCCGAATACCCACATGATGGTGAAAGGGTCAAAGGTCACCCCCCAAATCTTGCACGACGATCGGAAGAAGTTTTCAAAGATATGTTCACGCGAAGGAACAGGGGGGATAAAGGATGCAAAGGGTGGAAATTACTCAAGACCACACACGTTCGAAGCTAATATTCATCAGTATCTATAAACTCATGTAGTATGTTTCATATGACACATATTCAGATGAAACATATGTTATGATTGTTATGATTTTTTTTACTTTCTCTTGTACACAGTACAGAGGAAGTAATCGCCAAAAATACGAATTCAAGAGTTTTGATGAATCTGCACGTTATAGACGTCACCGAGTTCAAAAAACATATTTTTTTAAAAGAGTTTTCGTTTGTCTATGACAAAGATGATTAAAAAACACTTTGAGCTGGGCGGCTGAAAAATTGACATATGTCTTTGCATCAAATTTTCAGATTTCGATCAACTTTTGAATAAAATCTATTCAGGGATTCCATACAAAAATCCCTTCAGTCCACCTGTCTGGTGGTTCGAGTATAAGTTGATATAATCGTTACAAAACTAGAGATATATAGATCAATAAAATTCGACACAAAAATGTAACACTTATAGTGTAGACACTTATCAAATTTTGAGACAAATTCGACAACGTGTGGGCTATCTGTCAGATTAGATTTTTAGAAAATGATAACGTGTTAATTCAAAAACGTAATGACATAAATATATCAATTTAGGTACAGGATTTTGTGAATACAAGTGATCTTTAGTGCCAAATTTTTGCGTCAATCGATTGGGAAGCCGATGTGATGTCACAGGGGTAGCGAGTCTTCCCTGTGATCTGGGCGTCCTCAGGGCCCGAATTAGTGTAATTGGGGCCCAGGGCAAAAACTTTTTTGGGCCTCCACTTCTTTATTACTTTAGTTATAAAGAGCCGGCTTTCTGGCACAGTGGTAGCACGTCTTCCTCGTGTTCTGGGAGTCCCGAGTTCGAGTCCTGGTATGGGCATGGTTTTTCTCTCCGTGTGCTAGCTGTGAGATGTGTGACTGTGCTCCCCTGTAAAAAGGGGTTGTGCTAGTGAATGTGGTGAGTATGTAGGTAAGTCGTACTCTTGGCCCTTGGTGGCGCTTCTTGAAAACAACAACAAGAGGTGCTCCTTTCGGCTTAAATCTGCTGCTGTATCAGCGGTGGGTTTGTCATAGGCAAGTGCCATAAGTAGCAGCAGCAACAACAGCAGTAATAAAGAACATTCATTAAAGAAGGAAACGCAAAATAAAATTACTATTCGATTTGGGAGGCCTTACTTATGTGGGGTCCCGAGGCAACTGCCCCGTATGCCCTTGCCTTAGTCAGGCCCTCAGCGTCCTGGACTCGAGTCCCGTTTCGGGCTTGGTTGTTCTTTATCCGTTCTATCTGTGAAATGTTTGAATGTGCCCCTTATAAAAAGAGGCTATGCAAGTGAATGTGATGCATGAGTAACTGTTCTGTATGTGAAGCCTTAAATAGTGTGTTGCCTATTTCTGTAAGCTCCATGTGATATTTAATGGTGCACGGGAATTTCTAAATATCCAATAAAAATCGATTGGGAAAAATGTATCTAAAGCACAAATTATATTTCTATATATACTATTAACGCATACCAGGGATTAATGGCCAAATAATTCGTCATGTATGGTTCGATAGATTCAGTCACGATGCTAAGTCCATGCCAAAAACTCCTATTTTGTAACTATTGTACGCCAATAAAGTAGCATGGCGTGTTCATTAGTGAACATGCTAGAAAGTTTCGAAAAAACTACTCCCAATGGTTGTTACATTGTAAAGTAAGCTATCTACAAAAATTCCCACCAATTTTTTAAAAAGAAATTTTTAATGAAAAGTTTAATTTAAAATCATTTTGTTTTATCTAACCCATTATTTATCGGTTGAGCCTTGAAGATCGAGGATGAGAAAGTACCATATAAGTAAACAAGTTGTTGATTATTGTTTAATTGTTCCATGATTAATAATGCGTCATATCTCCTTATGAGATTTCTGTGCATAAGATGAATATAGTATGGTCTATATTGCGTTGTTCACTGTAACTGTATTATGATAATCTGTGGCAATCCGGCAATTTGGTATCGTGGATGCCAAAACTGTGAGATGTTATTTTTTTATGTTGCTTTTATTAAAATTCCTTTTTGATAAAAATTAATTTACCAATAAATTTCTTGAGCTTTATCAAAAATTTTTCTTCTATAATAAAAAAATGTTATTTTTTATATATATAGCGTGAAATGTTGCTTTTCTTGTGTGTGATCTGTAAATGAAAAAATTATATTTTTTGTTGAAAATATTTTAAAAACCTTTGCCTAACAATCCTGAATCATAAAAAGCAGGAGTTGTGGGGGAAAAAATGGGAAGATTTTAAGCCAGATCATCCTTTGCTTTTTAGATCAAACATTTTTTTCCACCCTTTAAGGTTTAAATTTAATATCTAATTCAAAAAGAAATAATGAAAGTGATTTAATAAATAATTTCAACAGAATTAATAGATTATAAATGTACAAAAAATCCTTAAAATCGAAATCAAATTTACTTTTTTTAAACTAAAGGAAACGTGAAGATAAAAACTAGAAGATAAAAAGTATTAATTAGGCGAAGAATTAATAAAACAAACATCAACAAATAAAAATTATTTAGGTTTCTAGTGTAAAAGTTGCAGTTATGTTATTAAGGATTGAATTTTTATTTCTAAGGGCAAAGTGATTGGTATTGATATTAGATGTTGCAATTTCTCTATTTGTAATAGATTCCATTTTAAATTAGTACTGCTGATTTTATCACATGAAAATGAATTAATTTCCTTATTTGGAATCTATGCTTGATTCAGGACATAGACTAGCACTTGTGAGACTAATATACTCAAAAATTATATTCGTTGTGACGCCAAGGCATTCAAATATTATCTTCAGTGAAGAGACAAACGTTCTTACAAAAATATCCATGAGTTATCATTTTAACTAGATTGAAGTCAACATTTTAATATTGTTTCCAAGAAAAACAGAATTTACTTTTCATTTAAATTGTTAATACTTCAAGAATATTTCATTAAATTATGATATGTAAGATTGAAAATCGGCATAAAATTTTAAATTATGTTAGTTATGAGAACATAGCTACATAAAACAAAATTATTTACCTCATTTAAACTATTTTTCTTAATGAGCTGCCTATTACTAATGGTTCAGAAATAAATTATTGAACATCGATAAACGTAGATATCTCGTGTATATAAAACCAAGTTTGCCTTATATAGAAATCAATAATTTTTTTAAAGTCGCAGAATCCTTTTTTGCAGTTTTTTTTAAAGAAAATTTTATGGTTCATATTTATTTTTCTCCATACAGGCACCTGTCAAAAATACACACTTTTCTCTTGTTGAATATTTAGTTAAGTCTTAGTGCCAGAATACTTCTATTTCAAAATGAGAGCTGAAAAAACAAAAACATCAAGGACAAGGGCATTTTGTAACAGTAAAAAAGATAGAGTAATGAGAAACAAAAGAGATGATATATAGATAGTCGCGATTATGGTTTATATATGTTAGGAAAGTGAACCAGGTTTAGTGGGTATTGAGAATTAATTCACTTAATCTTTTTAATTGAGTTTTTTTTTGTGATAAAAAGCAATTTTCTCTCCAGGCAAGCATATTGTGTTCGTACAGATTAAATATTCTTTTTATTTTGCCTAAAATATACTGTCTGAAAACAAGCTTAGAATATTATTTAAAGATTGATTAAAAATTACAAAAATAAATTATGCGACAAAATAATATAAATCATAAAAAAGTTAATTTTTTTAATTTAAAATTATTTGTAATTATTTTAGTCTTAAAATGATTCCTATTGTTATAAAGAATAAACGTCCAAATTGAACACCATTTTTAATTAATTTATCAACATTTAATTGAGACATTAATTGCTTAAATTCTTTGTGGAAGAAATGCAAATAAATCGTTTTTTAATATCAAATTTCTATAAATACTAGGAATTTTTATTTGTTTATTTAAAAGTTCCTATTTATTCAGAGAACATTTTTCACGTTGGAATGATTTCCTTTTAATGACTAAAAATTTCTACAAATTTAATTATTATTATTTAATTATGAATTAATTATTCAGCTTTAGGCCTTTTCATATGTCTTTAACAAATTCTTAAAAATGAAGTATATTATTTTTTTTAAAAACCCTATTTTTAAAAGTTTAAAGTTTTAGGAGAATTTCAGTGTTTTATTATAATTTTTTTATTGTAAGAAATGAAAAAAAAAAAAAAAGAAAGAAAGAAACGAATTAAAACTGAATATTACTCTATAATTTCATTTAATGTTATTCTAAAAATATTTTTATGTGTTTTTTCCCCAAATTTTTTATGAGATTTTCAAAGTTTTTCTGAATTGAAACTGAATTTGAAATTATTCGACAGCATTCGAAATTTAAATAGCATTCCCAAATTCATTTTAATGCATAACAAAGATTCTTATCAAAAATTTTACATTGTTTTATCAAAAATTAGAACGCATGGAACATTTAACGCGCATTCAAACCTTTAAAGAAAATCCTTTTGAGATAAATAATTAGAAATTTATTTACCCATTTGAACACATTACCATACACAGGAACAATCTTGCTATGAGAGGCGACTTCGCTAGTTTTTGAGATAAATGATATTTCGTTCCCTACCCACTTCCGGAACTAAACAAAGAAGAAAGGAGATAATGATTTCATGGTTCGGAGAAAGTTCAGTTTATTTATTAAAGTCCCGTTTTAAAGCAACACTAGGGCTATTTTTGGAAGAACCTCGTAATTTTGAAACTCGGTCAGATGACGAAGGCAACTCCTGAGCTGTCACTCCCTCTTCAAACCATATCGGTGGAAAGAAGTTTAGTCACAGGTTCGAGTACGGTTGTTCTTCTGTGTGCAATCTGTGAGATGTGTGACTGTGCCCCCCCCCCCCTGTAAAAAAGGGCTGTGCAAGCGACTGTGATGAGTGTGTAGCTAAGTCGTACTCTTAGCCCTAGTTGCCGCTGCTTCAAAAACAAGAGACTCTCCTTTCGGCTTAAATTTGCTGCTGTACTAGCGGGGGGTTTGTCCATAGACAAGTGCCATAAGTAACAACTACAACAGAAGTTTAGTTCGACAGATTTAAAGTGCAACAAACATCCTTACACGACGGTTCTTCAGTGGAATCGGGTCTCGAACCTAAAAACCTACGGTTCACAAGCTGAGACCTTATGACTAGGCCTCCGCGGCTCACGGAGAAGACATGTAACGATAGCCTTTTTGTATGTTTTGCCCTTATAAGTTGTTTACAAGTTTTTATTCTCCATTTGTTGAAAAAATCTTTTTGTTAGTCATCATAAACTATTCGAACAGTACATTCCTAAAAACCGCAATTAAAAACGATCGTGTCTTGCTTACATCAATATTAGACTCCATTTCAGAATTGTTTTTAGATTTCAAGTTTAAGCTACGTTTCAAGATGCCACCGAAATGGGACATTTTATGTTTAGAATTCCGAATGAGAGTAGTGTATGAAGATGAAGTGTCCACTTTTTGCTACGGAAAGAGGAGTTCAGTAGCTTCCGAGAGTATGAATCCCTGAGCACCCGAGGACAGAAGTCTGACTTCTAGCTTATATGAGGTTGAAGCACACACCCACACGCTTGCACAGCCCTCTTTTTACAGGGAGGAACATTCACAAATCTCTCAGATAGAACACAGAACAACCATGCCCGAGCTGGGACTCACAGAACACGAGGAAGATGGGCTATCTCTGTGCCAGAAAGTCTGCGAGTATAGTGTATTCCAAGAAGAATTGATGTACCTCAGTAACTAGCTGAAATCTTGAACCTCTGAACTGTACAACTATCTACTGTACTACTGTATTATCTCTGATCTTAAACCTTTGAGCTGTATAATTCAAGTTTATAATTTGTACTGATTCTCTTCCCATCCTTACTTTTGCTTAGTAATATTTCTTCCTGCGACAAAATTGTGGTGAATTTTCAAATCACTCTTTACGAACTTAAAGCTAGAGGAATTTGTGTCTGTTTTTCACATGCCCAAGGTCATTCTGGCATCTTAGGGAATGAAAGAGTCGATTGGCTTGCAAAACAGGCTACAAAGCTAAACATCATTGCTTCTGTGAGCATTCCCAAATCTCGCATTCACAATGAGAATCACAAAAAGACCATCCTCTTATGGAAAGTGCTGTACCATAATTCATCAATTCAACGTTCATTATTTTCCTCCACAATTTTTCAACGATTAAAGAACAAGCATTTCTACAATGATTTTCACTTAACAAAATTTCTCAGTGGCCGTGGTAATTTCAACTACTATCTCAAGAAATTTCGATTATCAGACAATTATCTGTGCTCTTGCAGCGTGGGTGAAGTTCAAAATGTCGGACACTTGCTTTTTGACTGCTAAAAACTTACTGAAGGGGGACGGGATTTTATTGTGGATCTCAATGCCTGTACTGTTAAGTTTCCAATTCCGCTTCGTGTTCTGGTCGATTGCAAAATGGTTTTTTCCCCTCATTCTGTAAATTTATTGCCTTTGCAGCTTCAGTTTTTAACTACTCTTGTTTTGTTCTTATGTATCGTTTTTTTTTACCATGTCAGAACGTGTTGCTGTTTTTGGGATGAGGTTTTTGGCATCAACAAAAATTCGTGAGCGAAAAATAAAATTTTCTTTACCTGCACGTGCATCTCAAAAAATCAGCTTTTAATAACGCGTTGCCATTACATTTACAAAAACTCTGATTTTAAAAAAAGTTAATGACTACAGCAAATAAAATCTAGAAAATGTCATTTTGAGCACGTGATTACGTGAAACGAAATAAATAGGAGATGTGATATTTTTTTAATTCAATAAATGAGAGACAAAGTTTTTTGTATCGTTGGCAATGCTAAAGTGACTCCTTCAATGAAACGATTCAAACGAATAAAAATATAATTTAACTTGCCCGAACGCATGGTGCTTGACCGTTCAAAAAATGATGTTCCGACATGATACATTGAAATGTGCATTGCAGATTTCATTATAATCTTTTATTTTTTACTAATTTAAGGTTTATTATGCCTTTAGTTATAAAAAGAATTAACTCTTCTATTATGGAATTATCTCACAAAATTTATAATTTTCTCAATGAGTTAACATGTACTACGACTTCCACTTACTGACTCACTTGAAATGCCAAATGTTATGAATGGAATTTTTTCCTCTAAAAAATTTGTAATAAAAAAAAGTGTAATTTCGTGGATAAAAAAAATTCAATGCGTTTTTACAACATGAAAGAAGTTTTTGAGAGGCATGTAAGCATATAAAGATGTTAACCGTTCTTTCAATGGAATGAAAAAAGATGTCTTCTTAAGTTGCCTTCTAAATGCCGTTTTATTTTTTCCCTCTTTCCCCAGAGTAATATGAGTTCACGCATGCGTATAGGTCAAGCTCCTGTCACTCAAATGCTGGGTCCAAGTCTTTCAAAAAATAATAAGATCGTTTAGCGTTGAAATCTTTGTAAACGCTGGTCAACAGTTCTGAGGGTTCTTTATTCTGTTTCTTTTCTTTTTCCTGTCTTGAATTCTTTTATTCGTTTCTAGGTATTTTCGTTTTCTGTTTCTTGCTTAGAAAATTGGTGTTAGTTAAATAAAATGGTTCATTGCATCAACTATTTTGCTGTAATTCACGCTTATATCTTGTTACATTTGCTTTTTTTAGATTTTATATCTGACTCTAAAATTTATTTTTTATTTAACTTTCGAAGGGCCATTTGTCCGCTTTAAGCAGGTTAGGTCATTTTAATTCTGAATAAATAATTACATAATCTTGTAATGGAATGAAAAAATTATTTTATTTGCATTTGAATAGCCTTTGCATATTTTTTTCATCAGCCATTTCCAAAAGAATTTTGCATTCAGAAAACACTCTTCTAAATGTTATAATATTTTATTTTAAGACAAGTATTTGGAGAAAAAAAGATTTTTTTAACTTAGGATATCATGATATTTTATTATATATATGATGGTTCTTAGAAGTTTATTTTTATAAATTATTTCCTGCTTGTAATGCTATAATATCTCTTACAAGAAATATTCGTATGTTAATGAAAAATGTGTCTAAAAGAAATTTATTCATTTAAAAAGTACAGAGATTTTATTTCATAATTTATTTAACCATTCATATCCCATTCCTTTATAAATCATAGATTTGTATTTCAATTTTCGGAGAAGCAAAATACAGCTGCCGATAAAATTATGCAAAAGAAATTTTTTTTTAAAAAAAAATCGAATTAACGAAATTAGGCCACAATATCAAGTGCTTTAAAACTGTAAACGATATTTTTCATGCATTAAAATGAAGTGAAATATGAAGTCCTCCATGTGGAGAGTAACACCACTGGGGGTACTGGGTCAGAGACGATAGTTCCCTGATCCAGATCTAAATTACGATCTGCAGATGAATGAAGGAAATGCATAAATGAAATACGTCCCGTAAAAAGGGTTTGTGACGCGTGTAAGTAGAATTCAGACTTCTGATTTGGGTGCTCAGGAGCCCAAAGTACCCTCAAAAGCCACTGCACCCCTCCTTCCGTTATAAAGCAGAACACGAGAGCAACAACAAACATAAGACTGTCCTTTCTCTAATGGATTTAATTTAAAATTTGCTGATTTTCGAAATTTTCATCCAATATATTTATATTCTTCGGATTAGTTGAATCAATATTCACTTGAATGAATAGATCGATAAGAAAACAACTATGATGGATTTATTGTGGCAAGTTTAATTTAGCCAGCTCACTGCATTTTTCTATGTTAGCGTGCTTACCTACACACGGAGGGCTAATGATAAATAGAGACCCTCTGGGTTGATACCATCCAAACTTTGATAGAAATGTATGTACAATTTTATTAGAAAAATCACATATAAAATTTTATATGGCAGCTTCATTACACTTTAAAAAATATCCAACATAGTGTAATTGAATTTTTTTGAGGAATACCCGGCGTTCTTTTTGTTTATATTGTATATGAGAATATAGAATAGCTACATTAGAACCTGGATCTCGAAATACTTATTTTCAAGTTTCGTTGTGTCGCATATAGCAGTATTATACAGCCGAAACGATGTTATTTCATAAGTAATTTATTCAGCATTATATTTGCATTCTTTAAATAATGTATGTTCTAGTGTGTATGTGAAATAATATTTTATGATCTCACATTCGAAAAAATTTAAATGTCTCCAGTTTAGATTATTTTTTTTTTCTTATTTTTAAAATTGTATGTATGTAAATCAATATTTTCTGTACTTTTTATTTTATTAATTTTCTTTTAATTGTGAAAGACCTTTTGGCAATGCTATGTTAAATTTTGATTTTAGATTGTTCCAGATTTTTTTTTGTGAGATATAAATTTAAGAGTGTTTTTGTTTCTTTAAATAAATTTTATTATGATCGTTAGCTTTAAAGTGAGAATATCAGTACTTTGGATTTCTCTTTACATTTTGAAATGATCTAAATTACTTTTTTAAATTGATTTTTATTAGAGAGAATAACACATATATCTCAACATTGTAATATTTCAAATGAAATGTTACTGTGAAATTACAGATATTAATTGCGGTGTTACTAGTACCCAATATTAAAATTTGACAACACTTGTTTATAGTCTTAAATTTCTAAAGAATTCAAATTGTGCATCATATTTTTGATATACATCACATATCTAAGATATTAATTTTGCCCCAAAAATGCCTATTTTTTGTGAGAGCACTGATCCCTCCTTCAATATTTTCTTGCCATTTTTTTTAAGTGCCTAAACATCTTGTCGCCTAATTTTCCAGCATTATTAATGCGACGTATCTGGCAATAGAAAATAAAAACGATCGGTATGGTAGAGGTTCGAAGTACAAAAGAATTAAAATGTATTGATTTAAAATAATTTGTTCAACTCCAAAAATTACATTTTTTTGATGCGAAGAGAGAATTGTAATTGTCAAAATATTCAAAGATGTTGATGAATCTCCACATTTCAGATTACACTGAGTTCGAAAAACACAGTTTGTTATCAAGTTTAAAAGTGCTTTCACAAGATCACTTTCAGTTATGCAGATTATATTTGGTAAATGGTTTTAATAACGAACTTGTAGACTTTTATCTGCTATAACTCTGAGTAAACTAACACAAGTTTTAGCAAAGTTTAAAGTGAAATTTTATGTCGTGGAAGTATAAAGTTGAAAGAAATTTTCTTAAAATAGCTTTTTATTGATTATAAAATATAAAGTCAATGTGTTCAAAATAATATCAAAATAATAATATCAATGAAAATAATAGGTTAAATACTAATTCAAAATAACATTACCAGCCCTTGGTCAACAGATTCGAATCATACAACCTTTCTCTCTAACATTTAAACGAACTGAAACAAAGTATCTTAAAATGACGAAACAAACCAGTTTTACGTAGTTAACTTCTCTTCCGCACAGACCGAAGAGCTTAAACCACTTTTCATATTGTTTCTCAAAAATACTTACACAGATTAAATACTTAGCCAAATTTGCATTGCAGTTGCTGCCAACCGCAAATTACGAAACTTGCAAAAAGGTCGAGTTCGAATCGGTTCGTTATGAGTTCGTCATGGCTCAGAATTGAAAAAATTTAAGAGCACCATAAAAATTCGGATCCGTAATAAATTTTTGCATGAATCTTTTCCAAAGGTCTAAAACCATCAAATTTTAAACAAAATCCATACAAAGTCTCTGTCCAGCTGTCCGGATAAAAATTAACACAATAATTATGAAATGAAAAGGTTTAGATAACTAAAATTTCGTACAAATTAACATTAAAGTGCATATATGTATCCAAATCCATCAAAGGTGTTACTGTCAGTTACTTTTGCACGAATATAGATCTAATAATTCAAAAATCCAACAACTCACGTAAAAAAATTTGGTTCGTAAATTTAGAGCATAAAGAGCAAATCTTTATCGAATTTTGTACCACTATAGTCAAATTACGATTGTCTATTTACCCATAATTTCACAAGCATACAAACGGAACTTAAAAAATGAAGTGATTTAAATATATGAAAATTGATATGTGATCTTGTGATTTCAGTTCGTAGTTCTGTGTGGTTTTAGTTGGTCCGATAAAGATGGGCCGGCTTAGCCCAGTTGGGGCCCTGGGCAAATACTTCTTTGAGGCCCCCTCCGCTTCATTACTTTAGTAATGAAGAATATTCATTAAAGAAGGAAGCGTAAAACAAAATTTCTATTCGATTTGGGGCCCCCCACTTATGCAGCTGCCCCGTACGCCCCTGCCTTAGTCAGGCCCTGCCGATAAAAGATACATATTTGGCGCAAAATACAGATTCGTTTTTTTATATATTTTTTATATTAACCCCATCCTATCGATTAATCACCAAAGATCGCATGCATTACGATTTTTTGTAACTATGGTACGTAATGGTATTTAGCCAATGATACACAAATGCATTAATTAGAGAATATGCCAGAAAATTTTAGAGAGACCATTTAAACCTTTTTTTAAAATGTGTTTTATATTTTAATTTCATGCAATTTTTTGTAGCGTTTTGAGAATCTACCAATTACATCAAAACCTGGTGTCAATCTACCATTTTTTTCCTTCAAAATGAAAAATTCCTAATTAAATTATTTCTAGACAGAATGCAAGAAATCTTGTTAAACAACAAAATCTCAGCCAATGAAATTTATTTCCCCCCCCAAGAGAAATACCAAACCATTTTTTAAAATCCTTTCATTCAACTTCGCTAGAAACTGAAATAAATAAATAAATGAAAGTTTCTTTTGTAACAAAAACATAAGCTAAAAACAAAAATGCCGAAACAATTCGCTTCCAAAACAACTTCTCCCAAATTAATTAAATTCATTTCAAGAATATTCTTTTTCCAACGAAATCTAGAGACTTCCAGAGCAGGGGAAAAAGCAGAGAAATAAATAAAGGGGGGTTGAAGACGAAAGAAAAAAAAAATAGATGCACCCCCTCTACACATTACACTGATCTAATCAGAGGCACTTAAGTTGCGGTCGCTTAAGTCGTAGCGGCATTACGTTAAAAGCTAATAGATCACAACTTGCTACCGATCCAGGCGAACAACAAACACTAAATGATCCAAGTGCGAGAAAAAAAAATACAACCGATTCTAGCTTTTCCATACCCCCCCCCCATAATGTAATATCCACCATCCCAGAGATGAACACAACCCTCCTTAATCAATTGACTTTTAGGGGTGGGGAGGAGAATTCGAATGGGATGCAGATTTCTTCTCCATTACCATATTATTTTCCCATTTTCCCTCAAGGACGACGTGGATTCTCTTAATCTCTTCCACCCCACCCCCCTCCCGTTTAAAGAAGGGGGGCTCGGGAATCGCAAATCATAGGCCGTGAGTCCCATAAATCATTTGGCATGGAATGGAGAGGGGTGGCGGCTTGGGGTTGAATCGTTACTCAATGAAATGAAATGCTGCAATGTTTGCTTCTTTTAATGTTGGTAAACCCAAGGGTGATAGTAGCTGGGGGATAGCTTTTCCATGTTCTACAGATGATCCATGTTGATCTCCACTTAATTGATTGAAGCGGCAGAAAGAATGTTTCTAAAAAAAGAAAGGGGAAAAAAAAAGAGGTATCACTTTTTAGACTTGGTTATACAGAATAGATGATTGATTTTTTTCAATTTTTTTAAAATCGAAAACTAACTTGTCTTTGAAAATAAATCAAAGATAAGTTTAAAAACGAAAACTGATTAGATATTTTTTAAAAGGATCTAATAATTTGAAACCTTGATCAGATGAAAAGGCCACATATGTATCGCATTCCTTTAACGCTTCCAACTTCTACACTATACCAGTATGAGAAGACATGTTCTTGTGTACAAAACGCCTAAGTGAAAGATTTTCAAGGGAAGTTTAATTTCAAATCTGCATTCCTCCGTAAATATAAATTCTCATTTACTCTTGTAACAACTGAAAAAGAATATATAAATAAATGAATGAATAAACAGATATGTCAATGTGTTATTTTCCTAAACGTCTTTTTTTAATTCCGATAATTTTTCTATTATCAATAATTATTCGTTTTCATAATAATTTCCAATGTTAATTTATATAACAAGGCCAACAATTCTTGTCCACTGTTGAATAATTAGAAATAGATGTCTCCAAAAGAGGATCTCTTCCCCCCTTTATCCAATGATTTAACCGATATTACTGGAATTCTAGAAATCAATATAACAATCTAAAACCCACTTCGACAAGGTTAATGGATCATTAAAAGTACATTTGCTTTAATAGCCTTTCTTTTTCAAACAAAAACAGATGTCAATAACTTCTGCACACTTAGATTTAGCTTGGCTCCGTATTTATGAAGATGTGCTTACAATGTCGTTATCATCACTGTTACGACCAGGGGAGTAGGTTGTTTTAAATTTAGTAGCGCAAAAGCCAAGAATAGACTATATTGCGCCAAGCATACGATTGCTGGGGGGGCATCAGAATGTTTTGCAAATTGAGCCCTTATATCAGGATTATCATGACGTGGGAAACATATCGAGTTCAATGGGTTCTTGGTTGCTTAAATGTTCTAAAGATTGAACCAGTTCAATTTTCTACTTTCAAAGGGTTTTTTTCTTAACTACAATATTCTACATTATTTTACTATTAAATAAACAAGCTTCTTTTGTTGTAGGTTTTAACAATGTGATTACGAAAAGACACCGTATTGTTGAATTTAAAGCATTGTTTCATGCATTTACTATCTAATTTTGTGTATTTATTGACTTGGGAAAAAAAACTCCCCTTGAAAAGTACTAAGTAGGTGTCGAAACGTTGTAGAATTTGACTAACGTATAACGTTGCTTTTACTGGAAAAATTTTACTGTATTTCACTGAGAATTGTATTAATCCTTAAACCACACGTAATTCTTAAAAGGTAATGTGACAAGCTCAAAGATTACCGAAATTTGATTCCTTAATATTATAGGTAAGAATAAGACGAAACGTTTTTTTTAAATTCTTTATTTTAAATATTCTTTCACAGAATATTTCAATACTAAGATATACTTTACTTACCCAAAGGCGATTCACAGTATGTTTTCTGATTCATATTTTAGCAATTGTTTCAAACGCTGGTCATTTACAGTTCGGTCATCACCACAAATCAATTGTATATTCTTTGCTGGTTCTGCTTTCTGCTATTCATCTGACCTCATCTTCTTGCTTTTTTTCATCTTTCATTAAAGATCTCTCTCTCTCTCTCTCTCTCTCTCTCTTTATCTAATCAAAATTCATAGGCAAAAAATAAAAATTGTTATTATCTGCTCGAGCATCTCAAAAAAAAAAAAATCAGTTTTTAATAACGCGTTGCCATCGCATTTATAAAAGCCCTGATTAAAAAGATATAAGTTAGTGACTACAGCAAATAAAACCTAAAAAATGTTTCTGATCACGTGATTGAACGAAATGAAATAAATAGGAAACGTGAAATTTTTAAAAAAAACAATTAATGCGAGATGAAGTGTTTTGGATCGTTTGCAATTCTAAAGTTATAAATTCAAACAAAAGCAATTAAAATGAATAAAAATATAATTTAACTTGCACGAGCACGTGGTGCAGGGCCGTTCAAGAAATGATGTTCTGACTCGATACATTGAAATATGCATAGCAGATTTCCTTTTAATCTCTTTATTTTTTTTAAGTTTCTATTCTTTTCAAATTCTTTTATATCCAACCAAAAAGACCATGCAGGGGAGAAGGAAAATTGTTTTATCAAGAAACTTTTTATAAAAACTTGCAGAGAAATCATTTTAGTTCGAATATATTTTCTGGAACCAATTCTTTATTCTACTGTTTATCGTTAAAATTTTAAAATAATTTTTTTTCCTATTGACATATGCTTAAATTCTTTCTTGTAAGATTCAGGAGTTGACAAATTGAAATAAAAATCAGATGTGTACATTAACCTTACTGGTTATAGTAAGTATGCACATATTATTCAACATGAATTGTTGCTAGAAATTTCTTTTTTTTTTTTTAAATCTTTAAATGTTCGATTAATTTGTATTAATCGGTAACATAATCAACCCCATCAACTTATCTACTAGACAACAAATGAGCAAATCTAACTTTGGAATCATTTGTGGACCTTGAAGGAGTAAAAACGGTATAACAGCATAGATAAGAATTCAAATAGTTATTTGCTAAATAATATACGCAATTACTATTACTGTACGACTGTGACGTCACTTGAATTGCTAATATTTGAATTCGGCATTACAAAACGAATAATACTTAAATTATTAATTCAGTTTATTAATCTGGTTTGTTATAAATTAAATGATAAACACTCAAACAGCGTCCCGCTTTGGCTCGTGCGGGGATCTCACACCGTTTTTCCCACCACAAAAGCTGACACTAATTCATTTTCTTAATTTAATAAACCCCCTCGCCAGCAACTCACAATCTTACACCCCCTACACACACTTCCGGGCTATTCGATATCCACAGATTAGTGTAAGTGGCCGTAGCATGGGGGTGTCCGAAGTAGCGTATCGAATCTCGTGGAACACGGTCATCTTCTAATCCCCTGGGGTTTTAATCCACGCATCCCCCTCCATTCCCTCGAAGACCCCTCGTCGCTTTTTCTCGCTTCGCCGCCCATGTGTGAAAAAGGGAGTGCTTTGTGGGGATAACCTCATAGTCGAGTCAGTTCTGAACGATTTATCGACGACTTTAGTGGAAGTCAAATCTGCTGTATTACTTGTCGTTTTTGGTGGCCGTTTTTAAGTTTAGTTAGTTATCACGCGCGTCAGATTTTCGATTAAACTCAGTGGCATAACCATTGAGAAGCTGAGAAACTGATGAAGTGCTGTAAAATTTTGCTTTAAGAAACCTCCGACCTAAGGGGATTCAATTTATGTCAAGAATGTATACATCAATACCCAAGCGTCAGTGAGAAATCGCCAAATAATGTAGAATTTCGCCAAATTTCTTTGGCGAATTTTTGCTGGTACCCGGCTAACGGAAAAGTACCCATTAATATTTACTAATCGTCTCGAGTTTATGAATTAAAATTCTAATGTTACCATTTTAAACATTTACCAGTATCCATACTATTATATGGGGTGAAAAATTAGAAAGTTGTAATTGATAGTACATAGTTCCATCACATTCCTGATTGTGGTTTTCTTGCTTGCTAGTAAACGGGAAAGTGAAAAAGAGAGAATATAATTTAACTTGCAGGAGCAGTTGATGCTTGGCCGTTCAAGAAATTATGTTCTGATATGATGCACTGAAATATGCATAGCAGATTTCAATTTAATCTTTTTAATGCATTCACACATTTTTATAATAAATCCTTTTAACCCTTCAAGTAGCTAATTTTTTTAAATTCCCTCATTTTTTCATCCATATTGTACATTATAATATTCATTCATCCATTTTGTTGTACTCCAGACCTTCTTCACTCTAATTTTTATCACTTATTGTTATGTTATATGTCTGTGTATTTTGTCTCTTGTATGTTTCTTTTCAACAATGTAACAACAACTGTGTAACGTTTTTTAAAAAAATAAAGCCCACCTACATCTATACCAAACCAGAAAGGGGCCATTTGAGCCCTAGAAACGGAGGTGCGGTGTGGTGTTAAGTGTTAAGTAACCGTATTAAGACATTGTTAGCTCTGTGCTCTATCACAGTTTTCTGTATATAGCTACCTGTCTAAGATGCACGATAGAAATCAAATTATCTGAACCATAGTTATCAGGGCTACCAACTATCCTGATCACTTAGAAAAAAAAATGTTATCCTGAAAAATAAGAGCGAGGCAGTTAATTTTGATACGTAGCTTCAGCAATTTTATTATCTATGCTTATCAAAAGGTGAGTGGATTTGTTATGTTCAATCTATTCCATTTACAACATAGAGGTTGGCATACAAATAGATATAACGAAGGGGGGAAAATACGCGCTGAAGCTTGAATTTTAACATTTAGTGAATGAAATTTTGTATAATTATCAAGCAATCATAATTGCCAATATACGTAATTAAATTTTTTAATATTAGAAAAAATAAAAACATGTTTTAAGATTTTACAGTATTTGTTCTCGCAAGTGGCCCAAAGGGTTAAAACACTTGTAGAGATATATCTGTAGCCTCTATAAATCATATGACTTTTGTTTAGATAGCTTTGTGTAAACAGTGAATGGCAACATTGTAAAAAAAGAATATTCTTAGAATTAAAATGTTAAAAAGGAAAGTTTTATTCTCTAACTGTATTTTTAAACAGCGTTATTTAAATATAATGGAATAATGGCATTTTAATAAAGAGTTGTAGTTAAATTTATTGCTGGAAAAGTTTTGGGTTGTCATGCAAATTATTATTTAATTTAATATTAGGAATTCAATAAAATAATATATAATATGAAGGATTTGTTCAATATGTTCAATAGGGTAAACTGATGAAGCTAAACCTGTTAAATCTGGAGAGCAGCTAACTCTTAGGCAACATGCGCTTACAAAGAGAAGGTTTACAAAATTATAATCAGATATTTAATTAAAACCAAACCTTTCTGCATGTTTTTATTTTAATTTTGGAGATATTATTGTAACTACAATATTTTTTACACAACTTTAACAAAAGAAAAGCTTTTCAGTGATAGCAGTTTCATAACTTTTCTATTTTTCTTCCGATTTTAATTAGTTTTTAAAAAATGTATTGATTACATTTTATCCCAATACTTCTCATTATTATGCGTATATGCGTTTCTATGATATCAAATACACGCTTTGTATATTTTATTGTTGTCCCATAATGTTAATAAAAATCTGGAAAAAAATAAAGGCAGACAGATAAAGCATAAAACATTATCGCGTTATGATGTTTCAGGTCAAGGCTTGAATTGCCTTTGATTTTCTATTTTTCAAGCGAAAGACAGATATGGACCAGTTCTCTTTGAAAATTCTCCAAAAATATAGCTATCTCATAAACTGTAGATGAATTTTTTATTTCATTTGGATTTAAGCGTTCCGTGTTTACTTTGACTTGACAAAGTCTAGTTTAGCATATCGGGCTTGGTGGCGTTTTAACTACGCATCTTAGTATAACTCTTTTAAAGAGAATTAACTAGTACTTTTGGGATCCTGCACTAGTATTGGCTCGTTTTGTGTCACTAAAATTCAACGTATTTTCCCACATTTGAAATTTAATATTTTAACTCTATCAGAATTGAAAGCCCCCAAACGGCTGTTCAAAGAAACTATGATAGACACCTTACATAGTAGAAAATTACTGCGAAATTCCTTTCCTTTTCATTAAGTGTATTCTATTGAGTACTCGGTGCACGTGCTTTGTTCATCCGAGATGCTCATTCACACGGGTTTGTGGGGCAGAACGATTTTCAGAAGATACCAGCATATATTTTCTTACAAACCAATCATACATTTGCTTAATAAGTACAATAATATTAATCACTTAAGAACACCACAATTTTTAAGAAAAGGATGAAAAATCTTTTTTTTTAAAATCTTTGATAGAAAATGTTGGACGTTTCCATACTTAAAATATCAAGAATGAGAGGGTTTAGCTTCTTTTCAAATAACTCACTGTTACCTTTTTTAAAAATCGAATATTTCATTAATTCTATTTAAATTTTGAAGGTCTTTTTTTGAAGACCACTTCAGTCAAAAGTTTCTTTCGTTGAAGATCTTAGTTTTTAAATAATAATTGAATAATTTTAATCAATAACATCAATCGGTAAATTATAAATTTTAACTTACCCTACCAATTACCAATTCAGATTCATTCATGATACATTGAAATAGGCATCGCAGATTCCATTTTAATCTTTTTTTATTATTTTTTTTATATTACATTTCACTTCATGGTTTTAAACTTTGATGCACCTGTGCTATCTGCCTCTGCGCAGCTGATTATTTCTGACTATCAGAGAGCTTCTTTTCACGAAGATAACTTTTTGAAAAAGTTTCGATGGCTTAACTTCCTAACAATTTCTGTGCATCCTCTTCAATCAAAGCGTCAAAAACTCCAAAAAAAAATCATCGTTCAAAAATATATATGTTCGTGCTGTTCGTTAATGATATGAACTTGTGGTGTTGGCAACAGGAGCTAAAGTTCTTCAGCTGATCTACTTTCTACTTGTGGTGTTGGCAACAAGGAAGAGGATTAATAAATATAAATGTCGGATGGAACAACGCAAGAGTCATAGTTTCTATTTGATCTTACTGCAGTTCAAGCATTGGATTTGAATAATCTGTGATCGCTTTTAAATGTTGAAGCAGCTATGATGAACGCGCATTTATCTCAACACATTGTACAGATCTCAACATCTCAACACATTATCTCAGCACATTG
>JAOUZG010030082.1:4112399-4136014 GCA_026289955.1 Argiope argentata
ACACATTATCTCAGCACATTGTACAGATCTCAACATCTCAACACATTGTACATTGTCTCGCAATTTTTTTAGTGATGAAGCTGTATGTTTAATCACCATCGATAAAAACTCAATAATTTGAGTGATTTGGTCTTGGATTTGAAGTAAAAGGGTCCATTTTAATGAGGTTGAAATTTTCAGTAGTTTGTAGAGTTTCTATATTGGCCATTTAGTTCAAAAGAAATGGAAGTAGTGGCTGATGAAATTCACGTTCCCCAGTAAATCCTTGACTATAGAATTGAGAAATTTAAATCAAATAGTCGAGCTATCTTATTAGATAAATTTTGTACTAGAAGATTTATGTACCTAACACCCTTCAGAAATTAAATTATACTGCCACTAGGAATTTTTTTAAAAAAAATGCAATACAATTTTAAGTTTTATTATTAAAAATTTGCTGTTTTTTGTCAGTCTTGGTGCAGAGTGTTGGCTTAGAGATTGAAGATTTCATGTTCGCGATTCGATTCGATGTATTTATCTGTTAAAAAAATATCTTAACAACAATTTTTTAAACAACAACAACAACAAAAAAAAATCTGTTCGACGACTTTATCATTTGACAATGGAAAACTTCCATGTTTTCAGATATTTAATTGAAAATGTAGCAAAGAGAGGCGAATGTGACGACAACATCCCATTTGCCTCATCTGTTTTGTTCACTACTCTGCCATTTCATAGAGGATCCTCAATTTGTGTCAATTTCGATCCTGATAGTGATGTGCCTCGTCATAATGAAGTGCCAAACCCCCTTCATATTAAAGCCTCAGCCCTTTCCCTTATATTAAAGGGGGTGTTTCAAAATCGTTTGTTGGACAGATTTTTTAAACTGATAAACGCGCCACACACGTTGACGCAGACCACCCGCATACCACCTCCGATCGTCTTCTCCAACCCCCCTCTGGGATTTTACAAAACTCCCCCTCAACAGAAAAGCGAGGGAGGTAGTTTTTATACCATTTTTTTTATTTTTTCCTTCTACACTCTCGATTATATCTGCTTTTGTCAGTGATTTTTTTTTATCTGGTTGATAATGCATGCTTTATGATGAAGCGTTAGACTGTGAGGATGAATTAAAGAAAGGACGTCAATAAAAGTGGATTTCAACATGTTCGTCCTCGAACAAATATGGCAACCCTTTGGAGAAAGCAATGTCTTTTTATAGATATGCAGGTGGTTGGTTAAAATTCTTCCCTCAATCTAAAAAAAAAAAAAAAAAAAAAAAAAAAAGAACTTATGGACAACATTTTGATAAGCACTTTAAATCGAAAACGTTGACGAAAATGTTAACGAAAACATTGTAATTTCGAATTTTGATTCAAAATGCAACAGAATACTTACCTCATATTACTACTAATTCATATATTTTACAAATAAAAATTAAAATAAAGATTAAAATGAAATCTGCCATGCTTATTTCAATGTATCATGTCGGAAAATAATCTTTTGAACGGCCAAGCACCGCGTGCTCGTGCGAGTTAAATTATATTTTTATTCATTTTAATGGTTTCATAGAATGAGTCACTTTAGTATTGTAAACAACCCAAAAAACTTTGTCTCGCATTTATTGTTTAAAAAATATACCATTTCATATAATCACGTGCTCAAAATGACATTTTTTAGGTTTTATTTGCTGTAGTCATTAACTTATTTTTTTTAATCAGAGCTTTTGAGAATGCAACGACAACGTGTTATTAAAAAGCTGATTTTTTGAGATGCTCGTGCAGATAATAACATTTTTATTTTTCGCCTACGGGTTTTGTTGCGACTACAAAACCTCATTCCTAAAACAAGATCAAGTTCTGACGTGATAAAAACAAACAAACTAGAAAGAGTAGTTTCCCCAAAACTTTCTCTCATATCCTCTCCAAAGATTACATGTTACTGGCTATAGTTACGAAATATTAACATTTGACGAGAATTTAGCATTTGTGTTGAATCTATCATGTCTCCTTTGACGATTAATCCCTAGCATTCGGATAAATATATCCAAATATCAAATTTTTTTGAACACATTTTTATCAACCGATTAGAATAAAAATTGGACACAAAACCGCATTTGTAGTCACAAAATCCCATACCAAAATTTGATGCATTTAAATCATTGAATTTTTGAATTATTACGTTTATATGTTTCTGAAAGTGCAGACAGATTGATGGTCGACCCCTAATTGGATTTTGTTAGATTTCTGATCAAAATTTGTTAGATGTTGCTTAAAATTTGTTAGCTATCTACAATGTAGATGTTAAATCAGTGTAACAAATTTTATTCTTCTCGCTCACTTCGTTTCATAAAAATCGTGTTATATTCAAACGGCTGGACAGACAGACTTTATCTGAACATATTTTACTCAAAATTTGATAGAAATCTGTAAAATGGATGCAAGGATGTGTATTGGTAGTTTCATAATTCAACTAATAGCCTCTGGACATGGGTGATCACTTTTGTCTAGTGGTTATCACGCGGTTATGGAACGTAGCTGTTGTGTGTTAGATCTTTGGCCTTTTACCTCTACACGAGTGACCTTGAATAAGCGACTTCATGCAGCTGTCGTGGTGCCATCTACTCGCACGAAAAAAATCGTCGTACTCACTTGACGCAACAACAACAATTCTCACACTTTCACTATAACACCTGGCGCAATAAAATCATTTGTCTCTCTGCTAACTCTATGGTGATGGGTGGTGGTGCATAGTGGTGCTAGTTTTACGTTAGTTAATAGTCTCTGGACATGGGTGATCACTTTTGTTTAGGGGTTATTACGTTGCTATGGAACCTTTTGTTCTTGGGTTGGATCTTTGACCTTCTGCCTCAACACTAGTGATCTTGAATAAAAGACTTCATGCAGCTGTCGTGGTGCCATCTACTCGCACGAAAAAACTCGTCGTACTCACTTGACGCAACAACAACAATTCTCACACTCTCACTATAACACCTGGCGCAATAAAATCATTTGTCTCTCTGCTAACTCTATGGTGATGGGTGGTGGTGCATAGTGGTGCTAGTTTTATGTTAGCTAATAGCCTCTGGACGTTGGTGATCACTTTTGTTTTATGGTTATATTATGGGACTATGAAACCTAGTACCTCGGGTACCACAGACGTTTATCAAATTTCAATCATCTAGTTCAAAGCGTTTTTGAGTTATGTTTGTCACAGATGGAAGGATGGACATTTTCAAAAATGTGTTTTTCGAAGAAAAACATGTAAGTCTAACGCAGGGATTCTGTGTCTAAAACGTATAAATGGTATCGTTAGTAGTATAAACACTTTAAGCAATAGAGCTGAATGGCCAAGAAGAGTAATTTATTCGCATTTGCTACAATCTTGCTTCTTAATGTACTTTAGTGACCGCCAGTCTTTTAATGACTTTACCAGGAAATAGATTTTAATTCTAATAGAATAACCTGACTTTAAATGTGTCCTAGTTTTGAGAAAGATAAAATCTAAGATATCTTTTTTTAAGCCTCTTTTATGGCAATTAATAAATTAATCTATTGCAATTTACCGTCTATATCAATATCATTATTTGGATGGAGATGATGGTTACCAAAATTAACGAATGTTTGGTAGCATTTATTGGATATAATTTGATAGGGATCAAAACATTATAGCATGCCATAGCTGTTAAACAGATAAACTCCATACAAACTCTCTTCTAACAAGAGTCAATTTGTTTTATCAAATCCTTAACAAAAAGCAGTATAAAGTTTATATAATGTTTGTATAAACAAACTCAGTAAATCGGCTGATAACCCTACGCCATATAGTTTAATAATGTGTATTTTGTTTAGCTGTATACATGATGTATGAACTTTGAGAGAACAATTTGAATCATCAATAAATAATTATAGATTTAAAGAATTAAATTAAAATAATTATTCATTTAAAGAACTTAATTAAAACAATTAATTAAAAATTATCGGTTTAAAAATGTAATTTATTTAATTAATTAATAATTATAGATTTAAAGAATTTAATTAAAATACGTATTTATTTTCCCGTTAATTAAAACCATTTTTAACAATAATAATATAACGTTTTATAACGTTTTTCTACAATGTATTTTAGAATCATTTTTTTTTCTTTTGCGATTCTTAAAGCTTGAATTTAATATTTTAATTAAAATTGTCTGCTCGAATTTTTAAAAAATCGTTTGCTTTTATTTCGCATTTCTTCACTTTAATATTGTCTTAGTCATTCTAATAGAATAATTTGTGATTTTTTTTCTTAATTTGAATTTGCTACTTTATGGATAATTCATTATATCATAGATTGTTTAAAAATGATAATTTGAGATCGGAAATAACTGGATAAAACTGGAAAAACTGGATAAAAGGCAAAATCTCATTTTTTTAAAATTGATTTTTGAAAACTATTTGTTTGAAACTTTGTAGGAATAATGGTTTAGTTACGATCAAATATGAATACCTCCATGCGTGTAAGAGAGTATAAAACAAATAAAGATTAAAATGAAATCTGCTATGCATATTTCAGTGTATCGTGTCAGAACATCATTTCTTGAACGGCCAAGCACCACGTGCTCGTGCAAGTTAAATCATATTTTTATTCATTTTAATCGTTTCATTGAATGAGTCACTTTGGTACTGCAAACGATCCAAAAAGAACTTTGTCTCGCATTAATTGTTTAAAAAAATATTACATTTCCTATTTATTTCCTTTCATATAATCGCGTGCTCAAAATGACATTCTTCTAGGTTTTATTTGTTGTAGTCATTAACTTATTTTTTTTAAATCGGAGCTTTTGTAAATGCAATGACAACGCGTTATTAAAAGCTGATTTTTTTTGAGATGCTCGTGCAGATAATAAAATTTCAATTTTTCGCCTAAAAATTTTTGTTGACGCTAATTTCCAAAATAGCATCATAAATAGAATGATTGACGAGATAGATGAGTAATGAATGATTGCTGAGATTGATTTAATTGAGTATGACCGATGAGAAAATCTGAATAATTAGAGAATCTAGATAATTACTTTCATAACAAAAAAGAAAATAATATTTGATGTTAAAAAAGTTTATGCGGAAAATGTGGACGATAAAAATGAAAAATGTTTGCGATTATTAAAAAGAACATTTCAGAATTCAGTCACTTTCCAGTTAATATAACCTCAATCTGATATTGAATCATAGCCTGCCATTCAAAGATTAGAATTCAGTAATTCATACAAATTCTATCAAAGGAACCAGTAAGATCTCTACGAAAATTAACCACTTAGTGAGTAATTCCGATGCTTATATAGCTGAATATGCATATATGGTGGTGGATAACTTCTACCTGAACCTAAAGATTCGCAATTTCGCAAGATATAAAAATTCAACATTTTATTACGGAATTTTTATCATGTCAGAATATAGTCTTCGGAATAAGGTTTTCTGGCGTCAACAACAATAGGCGAAAAATAAACATTTCAATCCGTAGGCAAAAAATTTAAAAAATTTATAATCTGCACGAGTATTCAAACAATCAGTTTTTAATAACGCGTTGCCAATGCATTTACAAAGGCTCTGATTTAAAAAAAAAACAAGTTAATGACTACAAACAAATAAAACCTAGAAAAATGTCATTTTGGGCACTTGATTATAAGAAATGAAATAAATAGGAAATGTGATATTTTTTAAAACAATCAATGCGAGACAAAGTGTTTTTCGATAGTTTGCAGTACTAAAGTGACTCATTCAAATGAAACAATTGAAATGAATAATTTCAATTGTTTCATTTGAATGAATCAATTGAAATTATTCATTTATAACGAACGGCCTAGCACGAACGTGGTGCTTGGCCGTTCAAGAAATGATGTTCTAACATGATACATTAAAATATGCATAACAGATTTCATTTTAATCTTTATTTTTATTCGCCTCCTCTCAAAATGAAAAATTAGTTCAACTGATTAAATGTTGTGATTTCTCAAGATTGTTTTATTTTAAAAAGCATCCATTTCTTAGTCTTTATTTTTTATTTTCTCGAATGCGAAGTATACAGATATAAACTATTAGAATCGACTGATTATTAGGTCTAGAAATTTTGATAAATTTCTCTGTTTCGGAAAATATTTTATTCGAAAAACACTTCTAGGATTATGATTGTTTTTTTCTGAATTCGATTATTTAACAATGTTCTGATCTAGTTACGAAATTTGATGCAGAATATTAGTACCAAATTTAAAGATTTCAGTTAAATAATAAATGAGAACTACTAGCATCGAATTATTATATGAATATGATGACTACAAATTATGAAGATTTTATTTTTTCTTTGCTCTATCACATTATACGACCTTCAGCGCAATTCTGGTCGACTTAACAAAGAGGCAAGTATAACTTTACTTATTATAGGCTTAAGAATTTTACTTATCTTGCTGATCGGAAAACAAAAATGTGAGTTTAGATGGAAAATTCCCCCTTTTTTTTGCAGGTTAACGACCCAAAAACATTGACCTTAATGTAAAAATGTTGCGTCTTTTTCATAGTAAATGTTAGTTATACATACCACAACAGTACTCTGATATCAATGCTATTGAATATTTGTGGGAAATAATGTTTCGAAATAGTGGTTCGAAATCACAAAACTAAAAACAAAACTCTTTTAAAAAGATTAAAATTAAATCTGCTATTCATATTTCAATATGTCATGTCAGAACACAATTTCTTGAATGGCCAAGCACCACGTGCTCGTGCAAGTTAAATTATATTTTTATTTATTTAATTGCTTTCTTAAATTAGTATTGAAAACGACCCAAAAGACTTTGTATCGCGTGGATTGTTTCAAAAATATCAAATTTTCTATTCATTACATTTCGTATAATCGCGTGCTCAGAATGACATTTTTCTAAGTTTTATTTGCTGTAGTCTAAGTTTTAATTGCTGTATTTTTTTAAATCAGAGCTTTTGTAAATATAATAGCAACGCATTATAAAAAACTGATTTTTTGAGATGCTCGTACAGATAATAAAATTTCAATTTTTTGCTTACGGTTTTTCTTGTTTTTCACCTACGGATTTTTAGTGACGCCACAAGCCTCATTTCCCAAAAAAATATCCTGTTCTGACATGATAACAAGTTTTGCAATAAGAATTAGGTAAAATATCCTCATATATCACCAAAAATTCGTGGAATTAGTACAACGATGTTTAAAGGCCATTATAAAAGCCCAAAGATATTCAATTAATTACTGATACATTCTTTTTATTCGAGATATTTTAAAATTTAATTGGCGTATTCTCAATTTTTTTAGGCAACAAACTGCGTATGTTTATTTAAGATGCTTCTGAAACATTTCAATTTAGAAGTTTTTCGTTGATTGTTCTTTATTTTTATTTTAAATTAAACCATTTGTTATGAGTAAAAATAAAAATATTTTACACTTCTCGATAAGGTGTTGTTTATATTAAAAATCGGACTTATCTAGTAAAAGTAAGGTGTACTCTTAATTGTTTGAACGACTGTATATCTGTTCACCATCTCTTAAGAAAGATCAAACAATAAAATGGTTGCATTTATTTATTTATTTATTTGAAATCTCTTCTATTTTTGAATCCATAATTTTTATTTAAATTATTTGTATTTTCGCCTTTAAAATATTATGAATGTTATTTCATAATTTAGCCAAGTCGATTAATCTTATTACCTTCTATATCTATTTAAACACGACTGTATTATTATCCGTTTAATTACAATTTCAGCCCTTTGTTTGCTCTCAGTTTAACAAATTTAAAGGTTTTTTTTTGCCATAAAAGCCATAAAGTGAAGAAAAAGCTTTCCCAGGAAAGACAAAATGGGTAAATGATATATGAGAGTATTTTCTTTTAGTTCTCTTTTTTTTTAAAGCGTTGTAATATTGATATCCATAGCAATCTTTAGTAAAACGTGCACAAACGAGAATCCAAAGCAGCAAAATTCAGAATGACTATCTAATTTGCATAAAGTATAGCAAAGAAAAAAGAATATAAAGTCCAACGGCAATGTTCTGCTTAAATGGTCTTCAGTAATTTAAGGTAATTGGAGAATTAGAAATGGAAACTTCGAGTCTAAGAGCAATTCATTGCTTCGCTTTATTTCGTTTGAGACACGCCTTGATTTCTAAACTTTCTTAGTTATTTCTTCAACTGAAGCATATAGTAATTCACCAGAAAACTTCAAAATATTGGATTGACTGATCGTTTCTTTGGCATTAGCTTTAAAGTAAGCTAATTGTAAAGTTATTTCAGCTATATTAAATTATTGCGTTTTGTATTTGGGAGTTACTCTCTGTTAATAAATCATCTGAACAGGAACAACGAGTTGGTTACATTTTCTGATAATTTCTTTTCAGAGAGGAGACACTTGTCGATAACCTTTGAATAATCAAACTTTTAATGAAAATTTTGATAAAGACATTCTTAAATTTCACTTATTGAACACTATCCCTACTGCCGGTAGAAGTTTTTAGTGATTCAAAACCCAAGTTATTGTCAAACAAAGAACGGCTAAGAATATTTCCTCGGCTTTCTGTACGTTGTTTGGGAGTTTTAGGCCTTTATCTGCTTTCAAGAACGTCTACCAATTAGAAGCCAATTACAAACAAGTGGCACTTTCGCCAATATTATTGTAGACATGTAGAATTTGAAAATGTCAGCTTTCTGGCACAGAGGTAGTGCGTCTTCCTCATGTTCTGGGAGTCCTGGTTCGGGCATGGTTGTTCTTCTGTGTGCTATCTGAGAGGCGTGTGAATGTGCCCCTCTGTAAAAAGGGGCTGTGCAAGCAAATGTGGTGTGTGTGAAGCTAAGTCGTACTCTTGGCCTCAGTTGGAGCTTCTTCAGAAACAAGAGACGCTCATGTTGGCTTAAATCTGCTGCTGTATCAGCGGGGGGCTTGTCCATAGGCAAGTGCCATAAGTAACAATTGTATTTGAAAATTCCCTAGGTTTTTAATTGTCAGCTGACTGATGTTTAATGGATTATTTTGCAATATCTCTCTTAAAAGTAGACATGTACAGCTGACATGTGGAGTATTAACTGTCTTGATAAATTAGAAGCAAACTGAACTATAACTTCTTGTGGAAAGTTCATTACTGTGGAGAGGTAGAAAACATAAAATAAAACACGTAAGGTAGGGTAGTTAACCTGAAAAGATATCAGATCGCTGGAATATCTAGGGGTTCTGATGACTCTCGCATTTAAAAGGAATTTGTTTGAATGATATAAATTTAACAATTCAATGGTACCCTTATTATTATTAATAATAATTTATTATTTTATTATTATTTTTATTATTTTTCATCTACTTTTCTGCTAATTTATGATAAAACATTTTGATTTTAAAGCAATTTAAAATTCTTATACTTATTTAGGAGTACCCTATGCGGCTTTCTGGCACAGAGGTAGCGCGTCTTCCTCAAGTTCTGGAAGTCCCAGGCTCGAGTCATTGTTTGGACATGTTTGTTCTTCTGTATTCTATATGGGACTGTGCCCTCCTGTAAAAAGGGGCTGTACAAGCAAATATGATGAGTGTGTAGCTAAGTCGTACTCTTGGCCCTTGTTGGCGCTATTTCAAAAACAAGTGACGCTCCTTTCGGCTTAAATCTGCCGCTGTATCGGTGGGGAACATGTCCATAATCAAGTGCCATAAGTAACAACAGCAAATAACATTATCATATATTGGTATTCCTAAACGATTAGTTATAAAAAGTAGAAGAAAAAAAATACTTTCATTAAAATCTGATCATTTTAGTAATACTCCAACATTGCAGGGCCTAAAGTCAATTGAAAGGATATACAGTCATAATTTAATGTGGAAATTTTTAACAATTTGACCATCTCTAAAAAAGAAACACAATAAAAACTTTTTATCAAAAGGAAGGTTTTCAGTTATGCTTCATAGTCTTATAGCCAATGAATAAAACCTATGTATCTTTAATACCAGTAAATATACAGAATTTTACACATTCCCAACTGTACTTTCTTTCATTGAATAGATAAAAAGAATCTGAAGGATTTACGCTTCCGTTTATGCTTGTGAATGTGTAGAGATTGAAATTTTCATTCTTATGGCATTTTACATATTTATCTGAAATATGAATAAATCTTTATTTTTGTGTTAGACATGAAAAAAGAAAATGAAAAGCATGCTGATGCTGAATGTAAAAAAGAAAATCTCTGAATTTTTGTGTTAGGCATATATCTCACGTTTCAGTGTTTGAGATAGAAGCATAAAATCTCCATTTCATAGAAATCAAACCATAAAATTGACTGTCTCACCGAAAATGGGCTGTTTGATGTTTGTCACTAAAAGTCCAATCAAGTTAAAACGAGAAGAAGAGGGTTGCCAGAATATTAAAGTAATCTTCTATTTGGCGAATGAAAAATAAAACAAAACACTTAAGCGCTATTTTAAATATTAATATATTTCTCTTTTGGGGGTAAATCCTATCAACATTTAAGTGTTGGAGAAAGCATCAGTTTTAATCAGCATCTGTTAAATCAGAGCAGATGAAACACTGGAAAGAATTTTATTGTACTGAAATTAATATAAAATGTAAAAAAAAATCAAAAGTGTTTTAAGAGCAAAGATATGAAGTTTGAGACAATAATAAAAATACTCCAAGAAAAATTGAAATTTTTATCATAATAATAATGTAATTTTCTTTTCAATAATTACTCATGAGTTTTCATTCATTTAATATTCATTGTGATCTATTTTCTGCTTGTATCATTTTAGTAACGCCTTTATAGTTTTTATTCTTACTTTAAATATTAAAAAAAAAACATTGTTTTTACTTTTTAATAAACTAATTATTAATTTATAGATAAAATAAATTATACTAAATTATTTTTTATAAAATGAATAATCATTACTTATCTTTTAACCTCCACTACAAATAAAGATGCTTTGTGTGTGTGTGCGTGTGTGTGTGTGGGTTGACCCTTCCTACATTAAATTGTTTGATCTAGTTACCAAACTTGGCGCATATGTAATTTTGAAAAAAAAAAGCTATAGATTTGGGAGAATTAATTTTAATTAATAAAAAAAAAATTAAGAAACATTTTGCTGTTTTTCCGTGGTAACTTCCAAAAATATTACAGAAGAAAAATAATATTTACATCACTAAAAATGTTTTTAAAAATCTTCTTCTTGTCACTATTTTTTCCTTCTACATTATTATATTTTATTTTTAATTGACTAAAAAGCATTTTAATTATATTTTGAAACATTATACTTCATTGTTGAAGGGAAACATGAAACATTTTTATTTTTGCAACTAATATTTTCTCCTTGCTTTTTTTTTTCCATTGACGAAGTATGAAACTTATATTTTTTTCATCGTAATGATTAGATTTTGAATTAAAATATGATTTGAACATGATCTTTAACATTTGTTCTATTTTAGAATTATGGTTTCTAATTTCACAAGCCTGCAATTATGAATTTTTTAAAACTAAAATGTGTCTCTTTTTAAATATTGCAAATTTTTAACGCAATTCAATTGATTGTATAAAATTGTATTATAGTTTTTGTCGTTTGAAAATTGCTTTATTATTTTGAATTACTTTTTTTTTGTCGAATCAGAGATTTATTATATATGTTTTAAAAAATATTTTGATGTGGGTATAAAATTTCATTGTTATTATTCGCTATTTTATTTTCATTGCTATTGTTCGCTATTTTATTTTAAATAAAAATGTTTTCTATTCGTTAAATAAGTTTTTGTCTTAGTTAAAATTTAAAAATTTTGGTTTTTTAAACTAAAGCAATTTAGGGGAGGTAACAGAAAACTAGGGAGAGGTTTTTCGCAATAAATGAAACAGTGTGAGACTTTTAAAATTAATTTATCATCATGTCAGAACATGATGTTATTTTGGGAATGATGTGGACAAAAATCCGTAGGCAAAAAATTGAAATTTTATTATCTGCACGAGTAAGTAAAAAAAAAATCGACTTTTAATAAAGCGTTGCCATCGCATTTACGAAAACTTTGATAAAAATAGTTAATGACTACAGCAAATAAAATCTAGAAAATGTCATTTTGATCACGTGGTTATGTGGAATGAAATAAATAGGAAATGTGATATTTTTTTTTTAAACAATAAAGGCGAGACAGGGTTTTTTGGATCGTTTGCAATTGTGAAGTTATTAATTCAAATGAAAACAATTAAAATGAATAAAAATATAATTTAACTCGCACGAGCGCGTGGTGCTTGGCTGTTCAAAAAATTATGTTCTGATATGATACATTGAAATGTACACAGCAGATTTCACTTTAATCTTTTTTATTATTTGCCTAGTAAATTGTAAGTTTAAGATTTTTTACTGCGAAAAATATTAAGAAAAAGCTTTATAAAACATTTAATTGAAAATTTTACCTACCATTAATATCTATAAACGAGCTGGTTGCAAAAGGCGGCTGGGGCCTATAATATATTTCATAATTATCAAAGTTTAATAATAAATTTTTTTCTATATTTTGGAAATAAATAAAAAAAGATTTTTTTCTTTATTTCTAACAATATATTACGCAGTTGTTCTGAAACTCAAACTGTTTTCCTTGTTCTATCAAATATTTAATCACGTGATCTTCTATTTACTGTTAAAAGTCAAAGGTTAGTTGGCTGATTAAAGTTTAATGGCGCTAGAGCCAAAAGTAGGCTATACTGCGCCAAGTTACTAGTCAAAGGAGTTGCACTTTGTTATTTACTAGACAAAAACAAAAATGAAATTACAATATTATGAAAGTCAGAAGATTTTCGTTTTGAATAGCGCTGAAATGCCACAAGATTGGTCTTCATTAGAAAGATTCCTGCATACAATGAAAACTAGCTTCTGTGTCTCTCCAATATTTTCCAATAAACATATTACTTATTTTCATCCGCATTTAATTGTGGACCTTAAGTAAGGCAGCGAATATCTTGCATTACACTGCAGAGCAATTGTTAAGAAATATAAATCTGTGGCATGAATATATCATTTTGACTGAACCTATTGCTAAAATTCATATTTTGGTTGGTTGAATCCAAAATTTGATATGACAGTCCAGTTGTCAGAAAATCCCGTACCAAATTTCTTTGGTTTAATTCTGTAAATTTATGAGTTAATTACATGCGAAAGCAGAGACTGACTGATAGTTAACTGTACATTGGATTTAGGCACAGAGGTAGCGCGTCTTGCTCATGTTCCGCGAGTGCTGGGTTGGAGTCCCGACTAGGGCATGGTTGTTCTTCTGTGTGCTATCTGTGAGATGTGTGATTGTACCCCCCTGCAGAAAGGGTCTGTAAAAGCAAATGTGATGATTGTTTAACTAAGTTGTACTCTTGGCCCTAGTTGGATCTATTTCAAAAAACAAGAGACGCTCCTTTCGGCTTAAATATGCTGCTTTTCAGCGGGGCGCTTGTCCATGGCAAGCGCCATAAGTAACAACAACAACATTAGGTTTATGTGAGATGCTAAATTCGGGTAAATTCTTAGCACTTTGTAAATATTGAGTCTTAAATACTCGAAACGTGAGACAGCCAGATTTCTCAAGAATGCGTTTTGTTCAAAATTAAAATATATATATATAGAAATTTGGTCGTAATTATACATACCAATTTTTGACCTTCCAGTTCCAAGCATTTTTGAGTTATTGTGTTGGTAGACAGACAGATGGACATAATGATAAAAATGCATAAAATTATATGGAAAATATAACATCAACAGAATAAAAAAAATATAACTTTAATGTCTGGTGATACACAGTGAGCAGTGTTCTAGTAATTCATCTGAAAGTAAACCTAATCAATATTCCTAGCTAATCAACCGGCCGCTAGTGGCGACTAGTAGATAATAAAGTACTGAAAACAGAAAATTTTGTTTTGTCGCCAATGATACATCATGTTTAAAATTCCCCCAAGCTCCAATGCAATTGCCAAGGAGTGATTATTAATTACAAAATTTAATTTTTACGAACAGTAAATTCTTTTGGCGAGAAATGAGCTCCACGAGTAAATACATGGGTGAAAAGTTGAAGGATAACTAAGAATTTCTGGTTTGTTCGAAATATTAATGTTTATTGAGTCGATTATGTCTATATTGATGGTAGGATTTACTTATTGCGGGATGGGTTTCTGTCGCTTTTGCTTTCATTTTCAATCTTTGCTATAGTTATTACGGTTGTGTTTTATTTAGAATCCGGATGTTTAGGGAAAACCGAGAGTGTGGGGAACTTTTTACTGATTATTAGATTACGAACTTGGTTGTGATTGGTAACAGTCCCTCACTCTTCGATGAATACCTGGTGATTGGTCCGAATGGACGATTTGCTGTTGTCATTTAAGGAATATAAGAAGCAAAGCCTTATGACAAAATAACTTGAGAGAAATTTGGTGGTCTGTCATCACCATCTTTTTCTTCTAAGAATTGGGATGAATTGACTGAATATATGGTCAGATGATGATGATGTCGTGTCCACTTTATACCACGGAAAGAGGGGTCTCGTAGCTTCTGAGGATATGGACCCCTGAGCACCCGAAGGCAGAAGTCTGACTTCTAGTTCATATGAGGATGAAACACACACCCACACGCTTGCACAGCCCCTTTATACAAGGGGGGGGGGACATTCACACATCTCACAGATAGAACACAGAAGAACAACCATGCCCGAACTGGGAGTCGAGCCATGACTCATAGAACACGAGGAAGACGCGCTATCTCTTTGCCAGAAAGCCGGCATATGGTCAATTGAGCTTGATATTTGGAAAAATTAAGTTAAAGAGCGGAAGTAACCCTAACTAGTGTATCAAACATCGCTGAGATTGTATGTATAGGTCAAGGTAAGACGCAGAGATTAACTATGGAGAGAAAGGAAATTCAATGAGAACATAATTTGAACAGCATTGATTTGGGATGGAAAATCCATGTGCGAATTTTTAAGTTATGATCGCGATAGAGATCTATTTATTATCTAATTTTAAGAACCAAACAAATCAATCATCTGCATCCTATCACATATTTATATATAAAACAATTTTGGATTTTTATCTTAAATAGATGAATACAAAATAATTTATCACAAACTGTTGGAAACGTTTCCTTATTGCAAGCTTAATGCAAAAAAAATCTTGTTATGGTGTGTTAAAAAGATATTCAAATGTGAATGAATTGAATTTTATCAAACTATGCAAAATCAATTGCTTAGCAGGAGTTTAAGACAAGTTGCCAGTTCCCGATTTGTTTAAAATGCAATTTCTGAATGTTTTTTTTATTTACAATGAATAGTCGATTCCTGTTTTGAATCCAATAAAACCGTACTTAAAATAGCAAATATAAATTTTTTACGTTAAAAATATTTAATAAGTGATTATTAAAAAATTTAAGGAATGTAAGACGTAATTCAAAGCTGGAATTGAAAAGGTTAGATCACTTCCCAGAGGACGATAATTTTAATTAATACAACATTCCAGAACAACGCAATCTATCGAGCTTTTGAAAAACTGTCACTATTTATATTCAGACAGAGGCCTACTGACCACGGTTCGATAAAGGCGTGTCCACGGTAATGAGTTTTACAAGCCAGACCGACTGACACAGAGATGGACAGTAGAAATATGCACATTGGATAATTTTTTTTAAAAAAATTAATGAATAAAAAAACTAAGTTAAATTTTGGCATTTTCATTCGATAATAGCATGAAAAAACATTATTTCAAAAAAGCGAATTTTATACAATTATAAAATTTTATAAAAGTCTAAAAATTGTATTTTTGGGGGGTTAATAGACACACAAATTCTTCCTAAATTTTAGAAGTGTTTTAAAAATACTTTCCTCTTAATTTCCAGAAAATATTGATTCGCTTGAACCAAGCGTCAACTAATTTCATGAGCTAGTACGTTTTCGAGTCGTTATTATCATATTTTGTGTTTCATTTATTTATATCTCTTTATTTAATCTAAATTATTTAACAGAAAAAAAATTTACGTAATGAAAGGCTACATCTCTTGATAAGTCTAGCGACTGTATTAAAATTTTGACCGTATATCAGTTAACTATGGAGGCTTAACCCGTATGAGTTGTCAATCTGATAGCGCTACTGTGTGTTGAAATCTAGCCCTTGTCTTTTACACATTGTGTATCTAAAATGTATTATAGCTATATCATTTGATATTGACATCTAATATTGTCTTTAAAAACAAAACAAACACTTATTTCATGACAGAAAATAACTTCTAACTGATTTTTAACAATTTGCCACCGACCGAATATAACTGTGGGATTTAAAAATATTTAATATTTTTTACTTCTGATAATTGTCTGGAAAAAATAAACTAATTACATAACTTTGTCTCTTATTCTGCCTATTCATGAGTTAGAAAAATGGAGCTGTTATGTTTCGCAATATATTTCGTTAATGTAGTTATCTTTTATAGGAATGGAATCACTACCTTTCACCATATTGGAATTTCTAAAAACGTAATAATTGCAATTTTTTTGCTGGTACAATTTAATTTTAATAAGAGAATTACATTTACATAATTGAAAAACATTAATTCTAAATGAAAAATGGAATTATCAATCCTTACCGGAATTGTTCAATCTAAAACAAGTTTTTTTTCATTTACTATTTTTTTTATTTCTATTTCTCTTTCAGTTTCTAAAAATTGTCGAAATTGTTTTTCTCCCCCTCCCCTCTGACCCGGGGGGGTACCTCGTAATTGAGGATGAGATGCTTCCGGTATGGTAGTTGGATCTCGCCAACCCGGTGGTTACAATAACAGTGGGGGTTAGGCTCCCCCCTCGATGACGGAACGTACTCCCTTCGGGGATGATTGTACCTCGGCCGGTGACGGCCATTATGACTCAACCACAGTTCCCGCACTTTGCTGTTGCGGCAGTCCAATCATTCAGTGTCGATGGTTAATGAAAAATAATAAATGATGGTATATCACCAAGTTGAAATATACGAGATTCCAAGGAATGACGAGAAGTTTGTCCTTTTAAACAGTTTATTTGTAACAGCAAACTTAACAAGATTTAACAACGCACATATTCTAAATAAAGACATGTAAACAATTAATCCGAGTAAATATTAATTTCTAATTATATTCCGAGACAAGGTATATTCGGTAAGCCATTCTAGAAGCTACCGTCATGAAAAAAAAAAACCATATTACACGCGCACACTCACAGATGAGAGCCGAAACTTTTACATGCATATACACATACTTACGATACCACGTGGGTTTAGCGGTTAGCTCCGCCCACATATCAAGTGATTAAATTCGTTTCCAACAGTTAATCCATGTGCCTTCGTGGCGGGGCGGAGAGTTTCTTCTATGACTATGACTTTCCCCCCTCCCCTGGTCAAATTTTATCACGGTAACTCAGAGTGTTTCTGGTTAGTTACAATGTTCTTTTTTTTATCATGTCAGAACGTAATATTGTTTTCGGAATGAGGTTTTGTGGCCGCAACAGAACCCGTAGGCGAAAAATAAAAAAAAATCCATGGGCAAAAAATAAAAATTTTATTATCTGCACGAGCATCTCAAAAAACCAGCTTTTAATAACGTGATGACATTGCATTTACAAAATCTCTGATTTTTTAAAAAATAATTTAATGACTGCAGCAAAGAAAAACCTATAAAAATGTCGTTTTGAGCACGTGATTATATGAAATGAAATAAATAGGAGATGCGATATTTTTTTAAACAATAAATGAGAGACAAAGTTTTTTGGATCGTTTGCAATACTAAATTGACTCATTCGATGAAACGATTAAAATGAATAAAAATATAATTTAACTAGCACAAGCTCGTGGTGCTTGGCCGTTCAAGAAATGATGTTCTGACATCATACACTGAAATATGCACAGCAGATTTCATTTTAGTCTTTTATTTATTTATTTTTTCGATTTTTTAGTTGTCTAATTACTAAAAGGGGGAATAAATGACAAGAAACATGACATTTCTGAAATATGAGCCTTTTACTAAATTTTGACATTGGAAATTTGAAAGAGATAAATAAAAAGGGGCATTGGGAAAAGAGATAAATTTTTCATGGTTCTAACCATGAAAAATTAAAATCAGGTTAATACTATATTTTGGTTACACAAATGATTAATATGACGTGCATCACTTTTAGTCAGAGAACCGCGCAAGCTATGTCAAGAGATAGAGTTGGTTTTGCTAAATAGCCTTCCATTTACAACCGAATATACTAATGTGTTGATACAGCGATAACTCTCTCGAAATGTAAATAACACTCAGAAGTCCTCGACTGTAACAATAAATGGGACAATCAGAAAGAGCAAGCAGTTCGGAGGAGGGAGGGAGCGAAGACGCGTGCCAGATTTATTGGCCTCCCCCTTTTTCTTCTTGAGGCCGTAAAAACCTTCTCGTAATCTGATTACCCCTCCTCTCATAACTAAAAGTAATAGAACCCGGATCTAATTTCGTCCGGTCCACATTTCATTAGGGGGTCAAGGGGTGTCCGGGACTATCCGGGCGGCAGGAAAAAGCCACCAATTTGATAAAGTCTTCCGCTCCGTTTTAATCGGGCGTAAACTCTTGGGCGCCCCTGCCACACTGCAAACCTACCGCGAAACTGATCAGTCGTCGTAGGTTGTGCATTTTGGCGACAGATCGCCAAAGATTTGGCGAATATTTATATATATTTTTGAGTGGTGGGGCGTTGTTTATTATTTTGGGTCTTGATTTCTAGTTTTACATGTTAGTTTCAATCATATTTTTAGATGAGTGACTGATTTAATATTTTTTTTTCCTTTTCCCTATTTATTATAGTTTTTCTTTATTCTCTAAACCGTTATTATTCGGACTATTGCCCAAAAAATAATTCCGAAGCGACATTTCGACGATGCCATGAAGAATACATTTTGACTGTACAATGTAAAGGGTATCATTTTTATTTAATGCACTATTTTATAATTGTTCTAGATATTATTGTACTTAAAATTACAATCAACACTTATAATTCAAAAAAATAAATAAAAGCTCATCAATCTTCCAGCACAAAACATTATAATATAATAATATAGAATTTATTCGTCTATCTTTATAGTGGACAAGCAATTGGTTGCTAAAGCGGCTGTAACATTTACAGATATTTTTTTAGATTCATGAAAATGCCGGCTTCATGAAAATGCCTGGTACAGAGGTAGAGTGTCTTCCTCGTGTTCTGAAAATCCTGGTTCGTGAATGGTTGTTCTTTTGTGTTCTATCTGTGAGATGTGTGACTGTGTCCCCTTGTAAAAAGGGCTGTGTGAGCAAATGTGGTGAGTGCGTAGTTAAGTCGTCATCTTGGTCCTAGTTGACCCTGCTTCAAAAACAAGAGACGCTCCTTTCGGCTTAAATCTGCTGCTATATGAGCAGGGGGCTTGTACATAAGCAAGTGTCATAAGCAACAACAACAGATTCATGAAAATCAAAGAAAAAGTTTTTATTGCGAAAAGACACACATACACGCACATAAAATATGATAGTAGTTTGAATTTGGTAGGGGACATAAAATTTTATCAGCTAACAAAAACTCTTCTATGATTGCTGTGTGCCAGCATCATGGCATAGGGGTAGCGAGTCTGGTACTTTGATGATCTCGATGTCCCGGCTTCGAGTCCCGGTTTGGCATGATGTTCTATTTGTAAGGTGAGTGAATGTGCCTCTCTATAAAAAGGGGTTGTGCAAGCGAATGTGCTGAGTGAGCAGCAAAACTCATACTCTTGGTCCTAGTTGGCGCTACTACAAACAAGAGACACTGATTAGGCTTGAATTGCTGACTACCTCAGTGAGCTTGTCTTATGGCAAGTGCCATAAGAAACAACAACAATAATTGCGATTTTATCATTTTTGTCGACGGTTATCGACATTTAGTTCAAAATACGGTTGCATATTTTAGGGTTCGTATTCTAAAGATTTGTTGAATATAGCAATTATTATGCCGATAATAGCGTAATGAATTCCATTCAATAACAGTGCTGTACGTTTTGGGAATGTGTGGTGATAGTTCATAAGCCAGATATCAACCTCCGTACACATGTAATTACTTTTATATAGTCACTATGGATTGTATAGTAATTACTTGTGTAAGGAGGATGTTATTTGGCTAATGAGCAATTCCTACAATGTGTTTCAATTGTACATTAGGTGTCTTTGTTGCATGTTTAAGATCTTTTGATTAGGTGTTTGGCGCACACCGATGAGAATTCTATCAATTTGGTAAATTAAAATGCGGCTGAATTGACAACCTGTAGAAGTATCAGTTATAAGAAACTTTTGTCATTTCGAGGAAGTACACGTCTTATATACGACTTAAAACGCAGAAGTGGTATGAAATTAATTCCAATGGTGTCATGTGACTGTGGTGTCATAAGAAGTAACTCTAATGACCAGTTCAATAAATAAAATTGAAGAAACTCACGCTATCAGACATTAAATACCAGATTAATCTTAGATGCAGTCATATCTGACAACATATTTAGTGAAAAATCAAAAAGACAAGACTTTTAAGAATCTATTTCTTCAATGGGATATCGTCAGTAAGAAATAAACCTTTGAAATGTCAGACAGAAAGCGCACTCCCATTTAAGTCACAGAACAAGAATAGATTACTATTTCGTAACACTTCTGAAAGAATGGGGGAGACAGCGAGTACGTAGATGAGAAGTCAACAAGCTGGTCAAGAAGCTGCAACAATGTGGAGAATAGATCCTTTTATTCCTAAAGAAACAGCGAAGCACAGCTAGAAAAACACAGACGAAATTCTCACAAAAGCAATTAGAATTAGGATAAACTAATTAACAATGCAAATGTAAATAATAAATCTTTAGTTAAATAACAGCAACACAATAACATTTGGTATCAACAAGTAGAAAAAAAATTGCTCTGCATTTAACATTCTGAAGAAAGAATTAATGCTCGTTCGAGCACCTGTAATTATGTAATCTTCATAAAAAAGTATAAAACTTTCTAAGATTTATGGACTCCTGCTCCTTATAGAGATACCATCAAAATTCTTGTATTTCCCAGAAACTTCATTTTTATCCCCAAATGATTGCCAATTGATCCGTTTAGCATAAATTAGTAATATCTGTACATTCGTCTTCTTGGAGATAATACTAACATTGTTGGAAAGCAATATTACAGATTCATAACAATAGTAACGTTTGAGACTAAGTGTTTTGGAGATCATCACCCCCAAAGTTTTAACTCTTTTAAGTCTTATGTTTAGTCAGAGATTTTAAAAATTTTACACGTACTCAAGAGTTCGTAGAGTATGTGTCGGGTATTGGCACCACATCCCTTGACATTTCATCTCTCTCCTTACTAGTATCATCTCATCTCGAAACTTTGACTGAACAGGCTACAGATTACATTCCAGTTAAGGATATGAGTGGGATTGTGTGGATAGTCAATCCGTTCAGTGAGAAAGCCGTAACTAAAGCTGGGCTAAGTACCCATCATCATGATCAACTGATAGAGATTTCAAGTAATCAGTCAGCTAAAGTAACTTTTAACAAAGCTTATATCGACAGATTTTGGATACGTACTAAAAAGGAATACCCAGAACTGTCCACAACAGCATTAAAACCTTAGATGCCATTTTCTACACATTACAACTGTGAATAAGGATTCTCCATAATGATAAATTTTAAAACAAAATCAAGAAGTCGTTTGACACTGGAAAATGACATTGTTTTGTGTGTTACAAAACTCATTCCAGACAATAAAAAATTGATTAATTCCAAACAAACTCATGTATCCCATTAACTAATAGAACACAATAACCAACTTGTATGTGTATGAAACACTTTATGTGTACTCTTTTTTTTTAAAGGAAAACTACAGCAATAAATTAAATTCCTTTAAACTTTTCTTCCACATCTCGCTCTCCCCCCTGGACACAGCCCATAGCTCCTCTGGGGGTGACGACCCACCTTTTGAGAACCCCTGGTCTAAGGGAGTGGATGGCAATTTGCCAATGGTATCTTATCACTCAATTCCGTGGAATTGGCATATTCGCTGTCATTCCATTAACCTTAGAAATCTAGGCAGAATGGAAGTAAATTTTTGATTAACTTTTACTATTTTTTATATTTTTATTTTAAGCTTACTTAAATATAAATTTTATTAAAAACTAAGCTAAAATGGTAAAAAAATCGGAGGATTTCTTTAAAGCGTAAGAATGATATATAAAAAAGAAAAGCATGTCCCCCTTGAAGGAATCTGACGGATGTAACAGGATCCTTGAAAAAAAAAATCGTCAAAAAAAGTTACGAAGGGGGAAAAAAAGATTTTTTTTTCACTAAATTTCTAAAGACATTGACGTTTCTCTTCTCCCTGCAACCACTATCGGTGTCGTTTTCATTCTCTTTTTTATGTGCATTTATATTCCAATTAAAAAGAAGAATGTAGTTTTTCACGAATAATGTATTTTCTATTTTCTTAATTTTTACTCTTTAATTTTTTTATTATCGTTTAGAAATAAAGGACCTTTATGAAACAGTGAGAGAAAAATACCATCTTCGACTGTTTGATTGCTACAAAACGGATATGCAATATAAAGATGAGCGATTGTTTGTCTATCATTTAGACAAATTTACAATTTTTGTCCTGTCTGGATAAAATTTCGTATATCAACGCTTCAGAAGGTATCTACTGGCGTCCTGGCATAGAGGCTGCGCATCTTTTAGGTGATCTGGGCTTCCCTGGTTTGAATCCCGATTAGGGCATGATGGTTGTTCTGTGTTCTCTCTGTGATGTGTGTGAATATGTCCCCCTTAAAAAAGAGGCTGTGCAAGCGATTGTGATGAGTGTGTAGCTCAAGTCGTACTCTTGGCCCTAATTAACGTTACTTAAAAAAACAAGAGGCGCTCATTCGGCTTAAAATCACTGACGACCATCAGTGCACTTGTCCATGGCAAATGCCACGAGTAACAACAACACAACAGAAGGCATTTACAAAACTAAAATCATTCTTTACCTTTCAAAGTCCGAAAGCTAAATAAAAAATGAACCAAGTTTGTTATTTTTTGACTATGCCTTTCTAAAGTATTATCTTTCTGAAATTAATTTTATACTAACCTAAAACTTAAAGAATTATCATTTCAATGACACGAATTTTATTTTTATAACTTCTTTTTTCCTAATTTTCCTAATATTATCATGTCAGAGCATGATGTTATTTTGGGATTGAGGTAGACAAAAATCCGTTGGCGAAAATTTGAAATTTTATTATCTGCACGAGCATCTCAAAAAATCAGCTTTTAATAACGAGATGCCATCCCATTTATAAATGCTCCGATTTAAAGAAATAAGTTAATGACTACCGTAAAAAAACCTAGAAGGATGTCATTTTGAGCACGTTATTATACGAAATAAAATAAGCAGGAAATGTGATATTTTTAAAAACAATCAATGCGAGACAAAGTTTTTTTGGATAGTTTGCAATACTAAAATGACTCCTTCTATGAAACCATTAAAATCAATAAAAATATAATTTAACTTGCACGAGCACGTGGTACTTGGCCGTTCAAGAAATTATGTTCTGACGTGATACATTGAAATATGCATAGCAGATTTCATTTTAATCTTTTTTTT
>JAOUZG010030082.1:4143383-4153890 GCA_026289955.1 Argiope argentata
GATGCCAAAATTTCGTCTAATTTTCAGATATAAATTTTAAAAAATTGTTTCTATATGCACATTTTTATTCTTTAATCTATATATGTATTGTTTGATTGGTCAAACGGTGTAATCTGTAGAGGTCAGCGCACAGCCGGACGCGCTTGAGAATCTATTATTGGTAGATATAGAGATACATAAACTGATTATTCATTCACTATGGTAATTATTTTTATGGCTCTTAAAAGTTAAAATTCAACAGTGATTATTAGAAGGTTAACGATCGTGTGATAACATGATGCTATTTTGGTCAATTTTTTCTCATCAGTTTTTCACTTTTAGGGATATTAGAAAATGATAAAGATGGTTGTCACATTTGGCGACTTATCGCCAACAAAAAGTTACAACTTGGCACGAATGTCAGCCATGTACCCGATTCTCGATATATCGATGCATGCGTATTCTGGTAGTAACATGATTACTTCAAATCTATTTAAATTAATTAATGACTTAAATTAAGAAAGACAAATAAAAAAAATAATAATGTTCTCACATGATAACATGAAATTTGAGAAAGCATCATTCAATTCAATTTTTTTTCTTCTGAAAGGCTGACATTGTTAATTCTTATGCAATTCCCGTATTTTAAATTATTGACAATGTTTTTGAAGATTCACTGGCAAATATCGGTTTCAACTTTTTCCACTGCTTATTTGATTGATAAGTGTGGAATTAAGAGAATTAAGAACTAGTTTCCTAATGTGTCAATAAATTCTTTATAAAATGTTATTAAATTTAAAGATTTTGTTTAAGAAAAGAACTGGGAGATGAATTTCTCTTTATTTCTTGAGAAAATGGAATAAAATTGGATCATAATTAGTTTCTATAACATTTAGATCACATTGGTTTAGGAAATTCAAAAACCTGTTATTGTGCAGTTTTGGGGGCTGGTAGCTTATAATTTGAGGCTCAAGCATATACATATTTCAAGAAAATCAGTCGGCACTCCGTATAGTTAGTCGCATGTTATCAAAAACATCAACACTTTCAACAATTTGTTCCCATCTGATTGATACATTATTAGCATACCTTTAAAGGTGGGTGTATTAAATTAAATTTGATTGATAAGCGATCAAATTTAGGTGACCGTTGAGTATGTGCATGAGGAAAACTGGATGACGTAATAAAACAGTATGGGGGCTTAGAAAATGCTCTATACTTGAGCCCGTAGGGAAAGCAATAACAACAACAAAAACACCCACCATTAGTTATGAAAACATTTCATATTTTTGGGATGCCTAACCCTTTTTAATAATATTACTAGTATATTATAAAAGATCTTATAATATAGGTGGAAAAAGGGAATAATTCAGTATATATTTCATTTCAAAATATATTCAATGCGATCTTTTTTCCTTTTTAGAACTAACAGTATTTTATAATGAATTAAAAATGTTTTTAAAGTTTTTATTTCAATTTTGTGTTATTTATTTATTTATGTTCTGGAGAGTAAGACTGTCTATGTAATCATGATATCTTGAATTCGGTCTCCTTAAATCGTGGAACATTGCCATTTTACATATTTTACCTGGTACAGTTGCACTATTTGACAACCTTCAGTTTTGTAAATGTTATTTTCCCACTTTTTTTTTTTTATATCTTTCACCGAAAAAAAAATTCTTGTCAATTTTTATATTTTTCCTAATTTTTCATTTTCCCTAACAAGATACGCTATGAAAATTGAAACTCTAATTTGATTTGGCTTCTGTTTTTGGTTTTTCTGTTTTAAAACAGAAATTCACTTTTGCCACTCAAATGTCATATTCAGGATTGAGGAGGTCATAAGTTATTCGAAATGTGGAGCGTTTTCTAAGCTCATTTAAGAAGTAAATTAAGTTAGATTAGTAAAATAGTGACTCCTGCCCAGTCGGACATCTTTTGTGGTTTCACCTCTAGAATGCGGGACCCTAAACTATGGCTTTTGTGATTTAAGCATAAATTTGGCTCTCATCACGAATACTTTACATTACTGTCATGTGTCTGAAAATATTCTGCATTTGCATCACTGAAGAAAAACTAAAATATTCACAGAATATATCTTATACTATAATACGAGGAATGGTTGTCAAGTCGAAAATCGCCCCAGAATTAATAAACTCCGGTAAACTTGGGGGTCTGGGGTTTTTGGCCACGAGGAATCGATTGGCGCCGGTTTTGAAGCGCTACGGTTGAGCAGTTCGGAGTTACAGAAAGGATATTTTCAAACTTTATTAGTTCGCCATAATGGCTACTTAAATTTTCAAGTGGTAACGTGCTGCCATCTATAGCAATATTCATATATATTTTTTTTTCATTTCATGCAGACACGTGATGAAAATTGCATTTTTATATGTTTAATGCTCAATAATAATTTATTTTTTTTAAATTTGAGTTTTTGTCAATCTGATGACAACATATTAATAAGATAATTTTTTTCCCTTTTACTCGTAACGCATGCTTGGAGCTTAAGTTTTAATTTTATCTTATACTATAATACGAGGAATGGTGGCCAAGTCGAAAATCGCCCCACATTTCCGCCATTTCAACATTCATCAGAAAAAAATAAGGATAACTTTGATATTTGTATAGAATAGTTCCCTTTCCAAACTCTAACTTTGTTTAGAATAGTTTACAATGGTGCACTTTGACCGGTTATCTTTTCACCAATGGTTTCACAAATTTTCTTATGGCATGTATTGTTTTGATAAATCACAATTGAAAATTTAAATATTCGAGTTAGCTTCGATACCTGTTTTCTCCGAGCGGAGCTCGGTCACCCGCTGGTATAGCATAAAAGGAAGTCTCCTGAAAGCGTCTGTATGTTGGAACCACAAAAACTCGGGAAATAGTTAACGGATATTGGAGATAGTTATAACACTCTGTAGGGCAATTACTGGAGAAGGATTTAGTACAATAAAATCTAATCAAAATAAAAAGGGGAGTTTTATATTTGAGATTTTAAATTTGCACTTATCCGTGCTTGTACAAATAGCAAGAGCTGTGATATGAATATGCGATGCATTTCTTCGTTTATGTTCGATTTTAAACAGTAATTCAAATCTCTTTATGCTCTCCAAAAATGGAAATTCAACCTTGGTGGGGTGAAGAAAGAAACATTCGGTTAGCGAATAATCGGAGAAACGATGTCCACACTTAGGGAAGGAGAGTCTTTTGATGAGCGGAATAACCGTCTTTCTTTAAATCACTCACTGCAACTGAATTGCTGAGACAGAATGAATCTTCTGAGGAGCGAAATGATCACCCATCGTTTTTTCTACCGGCATATTATGTTGTTACGTTTTTAGCGTAGCGGGATCGGATTGAATGGACTTTATTTGAGGACAGCACAACAAAAATTATTTACAGCTATTTACAGGTATATACAGGATGACTTGGAAAAGTAAAACTTCAGAAAACACAATTCAGCAATAATCAGTCACTTACAGCGTAAATGCAAGTCTTACGCACAATAAACACGGTTTGCAAAACAGCTATAGTATAGCACAGCAACAGTCAATCACAGCGAGCTCAATAACACAGCGTTAACAGCAAAACGCAAACACAGCTCACTAATAACAAGCGAAAAGCTACAAGTAAGCGAAACGCTTCTCTTCTCGAAAGAGAGATCCACTATCTTTGAGCGATCGACTCAGAAAGACGGCAACCCGCCTCTTATATAGTCGGGCGAAAGCGTGGCCGTGCTACGGCGGAAGCTCCGAGAGGCTTCGGCGATGAGGGAGAAAAACCTCGGCGCAGCCAGACTTCTCTCGGAGTTACCAGAATATTCCTCCCGCCAAGTCAACTCGGCTGGCGCGGAGCGCCTTATGACGCGCCGCCAAAGTTTTCACCTCTGGCGAGCGTTAGCGTTCGCCCGCTTGTAACAATATTTTTTTACCTTTGTAACAGTCTAAATATTTCTGAGCGTGTGGTTAAAAAAAAGGTTTTGTAGCTATTTTTGACAATTTCTATATATATTTTTATGTTTGTTGGAGGTTGCTTAGCATGCACAAGTCATATCGGGTGGAGGCTAGACTAAAATTTAAAGCTAATTTTTCTTGGATGTTATACCACGAGCAACTGTTAGTTCTGTATAATAGAATCTTTCACCTACAAGAGAGGAAGAGGACATCTGAAACTATAAATTACTTTCATGTGCAGGCGAGCAAAATTTCTTTTTCTCTCATAAAATATTTTTACCAATAATTTTCCGGGTTTCAAAATCTACTAAGAATGTATTTCGTAGCTTGTATTAGTGAAAATATCGGTACTTACGTATTATACCATCCAAATTTATCGCCAAATTTGAAGTCGTTGCCAATGAGTTGCTAAACCATCAATTATAGCAATCAGGCAAAGGTGTAATCCGTTGATCTTTATCGCCAAATTTAAATTCTTCGCCAATGTGTTACTAAACCGTTAGCTAAGACAGTCTAATACGTAAGTATCAAATATCTTTGTATAAATCACGTTTTGAGCGCTCTGCTCGACAGTGAAATTTTGTAATTGATATTATATTCAGTTTTTGACTCAATATACTTAAGAAATATTTTATACTTTGGATTTAACAAAAGAACATACATTAAGTTTTTTTACAAAAAATTATCAGCCAATAGATTGATTTTATTGATCTATTACTTATAGACTTTGAAGCATTCTAGCTGTCTCATCTGATAGTGCATTCAGGAAAGGAATATCCTCAATTCTCCTTAACCCTTCTTTGCATGATGATGGAAATTTCCATCATAATATTTAGTCAACAAAAAAAGGTACTCAAAACCCTTGTACTGTAAATTTGTTGTTGCTGGCATCTTTTTAAGCGACTATTGCGTACAAAAAAACGCAGTTGTCAAAAAATAGCAAACGTCACTGTCAATTACCAGGCCTACAACTTGTCATTCCGCTGTTTGTTGTGACTGGAAGAAATGAGCGAGATTTTAAATTGTTTTATGGAAATTAATTTATTATTAATAGTTATTAATTAATTAAATTGTCATACAGAATAAAGAAGATTTAGTAGAGAATATTTTTTTAATTATTTAGTACTGAGCTAAATATGTGACAATGCATGATGATGTAAATTTCCATCAAATTGTTTTTTACATAATACATATTTTTATTTACACCAAGATTTTTTTAAATATTTTTCCTTTAATCTAGAGCATTAATTACATCACCCTGATTTTTTTTTTAAAAAAGAAAAAATCATGCAAAGAAGGGTTAATATTAACAAGAATTAATTTTAAATCAAAATTTTAAAAAGGAAAGAATTGAAATAAAGTTTATTTTGTTTATTAGTAAGCATTTAAAAATATTTTAAAAAGCTGTTTATATTCTTATATTTGTTGCTTATAAGGGCTTCATAGGAAAAATTGCAGCTATACAAATGATACAGCAAAATCTGCTCTTGCTTTTTGCGAATGATTAAAAAATAAATAAGCAGTTGTCAACACCTTTATTCCTTTAATAATTATCTGCTGATACTGTCTTTATGTTACTTAAATAGCATTTGAAAATGAATAATTTATAGGGAGCCATGCTCTCGGAGTTATTAAAAACATATATTCCTCTATTATTATTGAAATACACTATAAATCGGAATACTATACCGAAATACACTATATTATTGAAATAAGTTATATGGTAATATAACACTTACAGCTATAATAACTTTTATTTATAATATTAAAATAAAAACATGCAAAAATAAGCTTTTAGTACTAAAAAAGGAATTCCATATATACCCTAGAAAAATTTCGGTGAATTTTTTGATGTAGATCTTTAATTTTGTAAGAATATCCAGAAAATTAAAGAACTGTGGCTGAGCTAGGTCGCTGAGGTACTCATTTTTTATTGCAAATAAGATAGTTATATTAATTTTTATTTTGAAAAAGTAGGAAAATATAAGATTTACAGTTCTTCTGCTGGATATATATCTTCCAAATAAAGAATATTTCTATTTGCATGAAAAAAAATGTAAAGCATTATTAATACAATCATCAAGGTTCTTTAACAATTGCGATAAAAAAATCTATTTACCATCACAGGAAAATGGAGAACGTTTGAAAAAATGATGGAATAAACTAACGAAGTTTGCAGTAATGAACTCATGATTGCTATAATTTTTACATTTAATATACAATTAGCATAAGAAGAGTTGATAAAAAAAGTGAGGCAGTTACTCATAATAGGAAAATAATATTTTATCGTCACTATTTTCATAAGAAATATTATTTATTTTCCAATTGATCAAACGAGAGGCCTTCTTAAATGAAGCAAGGATTCACACTTCTTAACTCAAGACTTTTGGAGGAATATTTGCCAATCCGGAACATTGCAAAATTAACCTACATCGCAAACTTAATTGCCAATACAGACATTGCAAACTTAAGCATCACTGAAAAAAAAACACTGAATAGATCTTGACCTGAAACTGTAGTAATAGAATATGGAAAGTTAAGATGTGGAAGAGGAGAAATCTCTAGGCTAGTTTTATGAACGTATTATTATTTTCATGGAAATGACTGTACAAAATGATAGTTTATATATAAAAGCAATCAGAATACTTAAAGCCAAACATTTTCTGTAAGAAAAAATTTATAATGGCAAAATCATAAGGAATAACTTTCTTATGTCCTCTTTACTTTCTCGTATACCAAGCATACGAAGCAAAACATTGTAATCGTTCAAGATGTCGAACTGGGAGATTGATGGATCTTCTTGTTTTACATCCCCCTAAGTTTGAAAAACACGTTTTTGGAATTATGTCTGTCCATCTGTGACTTTATAACTCCAAAAAGCTTTAAGACGGACATATGAAATTTAGTATCTGATCTTTACACCAAATTTTCAGATTTTTATTAAGTATTTGAATAAAATTCCTTTGAAAGGTCGAACAATTTCAAAAGGAAGAGGGGTTTTTTGATAAATTTGGTGCGAAAATATAACGTCTAAAGTGCAAATAGATGTCAAATTTAGAACCAGATACGTCAAGGGGTTGATAGCTCGGTGCTTACGTATTAGACCGCCCACCATTATAGCCAAATTTGAAAGCGTCGCCAATGAATTGCTAAATTGCCAATAATGGCAAAAAACAGCCATTATTTGAAGAATTGTTCAAGCCTTAGCTGCCGTCAGCCGTTTTGTTGGTTTCGTTGACGTCGATAGCTTATCGCCAAATTTGAATCCGTCCCCAATGAGTTACCAAATGCTGGCGACCGTTGGCGAAGACGGTCTGATACAAAAGTACCGAATGCTCATTAGTCTGTACTTTCTGAAGTTTGTAAATGAAATAATTAAAAAAAAAGGTGTATGAGAAATGTAGTATCTAATTTTGTGACTATAAAATGCATTTTTGATTAAAATTTTTGTTTCCTTGTTTGGAAAAAAGTTGTTCAAAATACACATTGGGTGGGCTGTTTATCGTGTTTTTTTCTTTTCGTTGTTGTTTCTTATGGCACTTGCCATGAACAAGTTCACTGAGTTTGTTTTTGTTATCAATGATTCATCACCAAAGATCGTACGATAACAAGTTCTTTCGTAACTACTGTTCGCCGATGGCGTGTGGTTAATAATGTTCACGTGCATTTATTCGAGAATATACGCAAGTGAAATATCGCAGAAACCACTGAATTAGAACTCTGGATTTCTTATGATGATTGAAAATTATTCCTTTGTAGAGTTATAAAAACTGGAAACTTACCTGTATGAATTGGCTTGAATAACCAGTTCCTGTACGCTGCAAAGATTAATTTAAAAGCAAACAAACAGGGACTCCAATATTTTAAACAACTTTATTATAGACACAAAAAATGAACACTGGGAAAATTTACAGATAATTTTCTTTGTCACCAGGAGCAAAAATCAAGATTACTCTTTCTGCCAGAGTATGAAAGTTCGTTTGAAGTGCTTGTACAAAGTCCTTCGCACATTGTTTGTTCAACAATATGGATTTTTTTTTGCATTATAGTAATCCTAAATAATACTATTCCACAATCATTCTGACCTTGATTCGTCGTCAGTAGAGGATTTGTTAGAATTTCTGAGAATGTATTCAGTTTATATACAGATTTGTAGAATTATGTCCATAGATTCTTATGGTAAGAATCTATGGACATATGTAAATAGACAATCATTCTATTTACATATGTCCATAGACAATCATTCAGTCTATGTAAATAGACAATCATTCAGTCTAGCAGACAAAGACGGACGTTTATTTCAATAAAATCGAACGAAATTTTCTTTCCAACTAGTTTTAAATTATGAAAAACAACCATTTCCTCTGTTTTTTTCCCTAAATGAGCTTCACTTACCTGCTCAGGTAAAAGAAAAGTAAACTATTTTATTTTCTAATCCGAAGAAAGTTTATTATATCTCAGATATTTTGGAAAGTTGATTTGATAATTCTAAAATTTTGCAAGTTTTCCTTTATAAAAGCACTTTTTTTCTTCTTCTGCTAGTACGTTGGAAATCCCTACATATAAAATAACAGTTGAATTTATAATACTATGACTTATTTAAAATGTTGAAAAAATTCATTAAAAAAGAAGTAAAAAATTAAATTTTAAAAGTAATTAATTTTAAGAATTTGTCCTATTTATATTCTTAGTCTCTTTAAAAATATGGAATTGTTTTAGAAAACGTTTTATATAAATTTTCAAATACTTGGGAATCATAATTTTAGTCTTTTGCATCTTTAGTATATCATATTCATTCAGCTATTTATAATGATAAGCATGTTATTCATCTATCTACAGATATGAATATTGCTCTTAATATTAAATAAAATAGCATAATATGTGTTATTATTCAATAACTTAATTTTGATAATTAAAAAAAACTTTTTTTAAGCTGTTTTGAATTTTAAAATAATTTTCCCATTTCATTTCAAGTTTACAATTTTAAGTATTTCAGTTTTGTGATTTAACAATGGCGACGTAACCATTTCAACTACAGATGACTATTTTTATACTATATTTCTTGCAAAGGGAAGAAAACAGCTTTGTTTATTCGATAAATTTAGAATTTATTGTTTATCATTTATCAATAGAACGAATTTTAAATATCTTTTGAATCATGATATAATATTATACGATTTTTCAAAATAATCTCTTAGATTAACATAATTTAATTTTGATTAAAACAAGTTTAATGGACATGTTCTCTGATCTCACAAATTAGAAAATGTTAAAACTCAACATGCTGTGATAAATTAATGCTTAATTTCTCTCTATTTGATGCGATGGTTACAGTAACGTGCTTATTCGAAGTGCCCGGTTACAGTTTGCGAGTTCCGGACCTCCTTCTGAAGCTGATTCCATATAGAAGAAATTCTGTTTTTAGCAACCTTTTAGGAGATTATAGGATAAATATCTAGCAGTCCCTATACCGTCCAGTGCTCATCGATATCTCGCCAAATATCACTACCCTTTGAAGTGAGAAAGTGACAGACGATGAAATTTCAGCCTCAAACTTTGGCGACTAGATTTTAACCAAATATGATTAATTTTTTTTCTCTTTTGCCATCATAGTCACAGATTGAGAATAGGAAATCTGATCAATGGAATTAGTTTCTTTATTGCAAAAACAACGTACCATCTTCAGAAAAGGGATCCAATGGAATGTATGGAGGGTCTGTCCATCATGACGACATTGTCCTTGGACCTTTGGGGCCCTTCTCCGACTCCTGGGGGTGGGTCTCCTCGGCCTTCTCCGAATACCTTAGCCGAGTGCTCTATGGCCTTCGCTCGCAGTGAGGCGATGCTCGAAGATCTGAGGTCTTCTTTGTTGGGATGGTGGTGAGAGGGGCCCCCCATGATGGGGCTTGAGCCCCTAGAAGACGAAGAGGTGGAGGAAGAGGACCCCTGGTGGTGGAGGTTGCGCTGCTGCTGTTGCTGCTGGTGCGGGTGGTGGTGAAAGGATGTCTGCTGGACGGTCGACGTGGTGCCAGAGTTGCTCTGCTGCTGCTGATCGGTGCTGGATTTGGTCTGTGGCTGGGAGAGGTGCTCCTCGGAACTGAGGTCGGACTCCTTGAGCTTCTCGGCAGCCTCCTGGGACTTCCGATGCATCCCTGTTTAGACGACACATGGGGACCAGGTGGTTAGCTTCCGAGCTTGATTGTCTAAAACACAAGCGTTCACCTCTCTTTCACCCAAAGTAAAACTGTTTTGGTTTTATATGACATTTTTTTGAGGCAGGTGCTTTTAGAGAGTACTGAACACCATTCTTAAAGGGGGGGGGATCATTTTATAGAGTTTAGAATTAATTTAAAACAGTTTTTTTTTCTATAACATTTTGAAACACATATTGCTTAGAAAGTGCCAAACGCCTTATTTATGAGAGCTATACTTAAGAGATTTTGCCATTGGTTTCAAAACTGTTTCTTTTTTATTGGACCTTTCAGATAGGCTGTTTTTAGATGACATTGGTCAAATACCTTCATCACAGATCTCTCTGATATATATATATATATATATATATATATATATAT
>JAOUZG010030082.1:4160474-4174841 GCA_026289955.1 Argiope argentata
ACACACACACACACACACACACACACACACACACACACACACACACATTATGGATGGCTCAAAAACAACACATCGCCAAATTGACTATACGTACCGAGAAGCCAGGGAGCGCAAGAAGCAACATCGCCATCCTTGGCGCTCTTTAGGATTGATTCGGGCAAAGGCAACGAATGTCTGACCATTGCCCCGTACAGTCCATACTCTGCCATGATGGTGCTTTTCCCCCAGCACTTCTCCGTTTTGCGCCACTTGGCACGACGATTCTGGAACCAAACCTGCAGAAGAAAGAAGACACATTAAATAAGAACACAGTGTCTGTAAATAACCAGATTGAATGGTTTCCCCGACATTTTCTGGCATTCTCTGTAATAAAGGAGTAATACCTCTCTAACAGCATAAAATTGTGGATCTTGGGTTGGGCGACAAATGCCTTTCATGGCTTTGGCGGACAACACGAAATATAGATCTTTGGCGTGAATCATTTTTACTGAATCTAGTGGGTAATTTTTGGCGATTTTCCATCAATTACTCATTGGGCCTATCATGTAAAAATAAGTATTTAAAAATTGAATTTGTGTTTTTAACGGATTGTTTCGACCGATTCAAATCAAACTTTAGCATAGGGCTACAACCTTAGCCACAAAAATCACAAACCATTTTTTTACAATTAAGTCTTTGTGTTTTTAAGTTATTTGCTTGTTTGTGAAAGTACAAACTCTTTAAAGGATTTGGCTAAAACTTTTATATCATTACTTCAGATGTTAAATCTATGAACCAAATTTTATTCACACAGCTCTTTTGCCTTGGAATTATTTTGTTAAACTCTATTCGGTCAACCGGACTAACAGACTTCCTCTGAATTAATTTTGCCCTAAATTTGATGAAATTTTATAAATTTGGTGTAAAGATCTTCGCCATTCCAGATCAAAATGTTTTTACGTTCACTGACAGGTATGGATAATGCCAAAATTGTATGTTTTGAACGAGGAAAGTGATAAAACGGGGATATTGAGTTCATTTTTTGAAATTACAATAATTTTTTTCTATACTTAGTGCACAACAAAATAAAATTTTTATCTTAAGTAGCATTTATGTAATATCCGCTATGATTTCTTATGAATTTAAATATAATAACATCCATTTTAAAAACCGTACTTTCTTGTTTTGTATGAATGTAAGATAATTTAAGTTTTTAAAAAATAATGTTATGAAACCAACTAACTTTTTATAGCTAGAACAAATTTCAGTATTATAAAAATAACATGCGACAGAATATAACATGAGGGAATTCTTAAACTATATAAGTATTTATCTATTGTATATAGTTTAAAAATTGTAGTTATATAAAAATTGCATGCAAAAATCACCAAATAACTTCTTCAATTAAAATATTAAGTTTCAAAGTTTTTAATAAACTTTATTTTGATTCCCCCTGATCTCCCCAAAAATACTACGTTTAATTTTATACCATTATTTGTAAACAACTGCCTTCCAATATTTGAATTTTTAATCAAAATGAAATCGCTGCTCGAAATGTTTTGTTAGTTATATTAAATAACATCATTGATACTTTGAATATATTATGTTTTTCAGTGATTTTTGAGCTTTTTTAATTTTATCTTTGTCTCCACTGCTAAAAACGCGACTATTTTTACGATACCAAAGTTATTAACAATCCTTAGATGAAGTGTTTCACTTGCTTCATCCCGTTATATTGCTGAATTAATTAAATCATAGAAATCTTTTATTTTACAACAAAAACCATTTACATTGTTAACAAATTTATAAATTCTAGCATATACTAAACACCTTCTAGAGCAAGTGTGCCATTTAAATCAAAATTTAATTTGCTATAACATTGTTCTATTAAGAAAGAGCTTTATCGCCAAATGACAGGTTCATAGTCAGAACCTGCCATATTTTATTGCCAATGACAAAATACGGCAGGCTCTGGCAATAATAAAGCTTATAAATTTTTTAGAAAATCAAGCTAATAATAAAGAATGTCAAAATAATCTTTTAACTTTTGTATGGGGATTGTTAAATATCAAACAAAGTTATTGTTATTATCGCCATGTGAGAGGATAGTTCGCCAATTGTGGCACCCATTCTTCTTGTAAATTCTGATTTTTGTTTTGTATTTATTCTTGTTTGTGTCTCGTTTGGTTGCTGGCGTTCTATGGTGAACGTCTTGTAATGAAAAATATGGAGCTGGCAATTAAATATTGTGGAATAGAAATTGATTTGATCATTCAGAAAACGAACCAGGACTGGTCGAAACTTTACTTAAAAAGTAATATATACAGTCCATTCAGTATTCTACAAAGATTATATATTTAATAAACTTGGATGTCCTTAAATTTTGCATCTTTTAAGAAAGAACTTATCGAATTTCCTAATTCCATACCCAATTTTTTTTCAACGCCTCTAATTGCTAATACTTCTCTACGTACGTATGTAAATGTCAATTTTCCAACTCCATGGTCGGTAGGAGGAAAAAATTCTTTTCATAATCATGTCTCGTCTGACTACAGAGGAGGAGAAAAAAAATCGCTGATCTTCTTTTAAAAAAATTGTTACAAGTTGGACTAAATAAGCAAGAGGATCCTGGCTCTTGAAAGATTGAAAAAAATAATAATAATAACCCACGCATAAAAATCCTCCAGTTCGGAAAAGTGCTGCAAATAGGCCTAAAGAGCAATTACCGTGGTTTCCAAATTAGCGAATGCAGCCAACCGTATACCTCGAAGCCCGTAATAGCGAGCAAATTAAAACATTCCGCCCAAACTATTTCGTAAGCTTTTCAAAGTCGGGTCAAATGTACTCGTGGAAAAGGGTGAGGTCCAGGTATTCGAGTCCATTTTATTGCACGTGTCCTTTCCGCTGATGATTCTGGAGTGTCAAGTTTTGAATCCGACTTCGTTTGTGAATGGGGTTTGACTCTATTCACTTGAAACATTTTATACCGTGGAATCGGGTTTCCGCTCCGGGTTGGATGGCTTGTTAGAGGGTTCGTTTCGCTTTCGCAAATGCAGGGGGAAGCTTTCGAAAAGGAAAGTGAGTCAGCTGGGACAGAAATAAAGCCTTAATTTGTGACAAATGCACTAATAAGGACTAATATTAAGTCGTTCTGTTACATAAGTAGCCGGTTTTTTACATTCAAAAGGAGAAAAAAAAAGAGAATGAATATGGCAATTTAAGTAAGAGATGCGAGTTATGAAATGATTAAGTAAGAATTTCTTTTTAAATATTACGAAAGAATCTTGTGTAATAAATTTATAAGAATCTGAATGGCTGAAAATCTGGATAGTTTAACACGAATAAAACACACAAATTTAGTGTTAAAAGATATTGAAAATACTGTTATTATACGTTATTGATTTAAAAAAAATTAATGTATACTCAAATTAGTATGTACAAAGTTTTATCACGTCAGAACATGATGTTGTTTTGGGGATGAGGCTTTTGGCGCCAACAAAAATCTGTTGACGAAAAATAAAAATTTTATTATCTGCACGAGCATTTCAAAAAACCAGCTTTTAATCACGCGCTGCCATCGCATTCAAAAAGGCTCAAATTAAAAAAAAATAATTTAATGACTACAGCAAATAAAACCTAGAAAGATATCATTTTGAGCACGTGATTACATGAAATGAAATAAATAGGAAATGTGATATATTTTCTTAAACAATAAATGCGGGACTAAGTTTTTTGGATCTTTTGTGATATTAAAATGACTCATTTGATGAAACAATTGAAATGAATAAAAATATAATTTAACTCGCACGAGCACGTGGTGCTTGGCCGTTCAAGAAATAATGTTCTGACAGGATGCATTGAAATATGCATAGCAGATTTCATTTTAATCTTTATTATAATTTTTTTCTTAGTTTTAGCTTATGCCAATGACTTTACTAAAAAAGGGCAATAAATACGTAAAACTTGAGAATGAGGTTTTTATTATTAATACTGTTTTATAAATTTGCTTTCAAACCAAATGTTTAGAATTAAAATTGTTATAAATTCTTTTAAAAAATCCTAAATAACTGGTTATGTATACAAAATTGAATTTTCTTGCATTTATTGTACGTCAAGAAGGAAATAGAATTTTTTAATGCCTATAGGAATTATATTACATAAACTTACTCTAATATCATATTTATGGAAATGCTATTTTGAAGTTAATTGTTTCTCAGTAAAAATAAAAAAAATCAAGAAATAGTAAATAAAATAATTTGGAACAGGAAGAACGTAATGTATAAAAAGTTGCAGGACATTTCAATTTAGTTTATTTTTAACCATCAACATTCTTTTAAGAAAAGTCTATATAATAATATATCTATACTATCTGTAAACTGTAGCCACATGCAAAATATAAAAAAATAATCGTTCTGAAAGTTCTTTGTGGTCAGAATTTCAATCGGACTTTTAATCGAAAACTAGCTTTTCCCCTTAAAACTATTGAAAAAAAAACTTTGTATACGAGAGAGTAATAAAAATATTTACTGTATATAAGAGAGTAATAAAAATATTTAATTAATATTTAATAAAAATGCTTTTAATAAACTATTATTTTAATTAAATCTGTTTAATTTAAACGTAAATTTATGACAAAGCAACAATTTAAATGATAAAACTTCTAGAACACGGTTTCTAAAATTTCATTGGATTGACTTTAAAAGTTATAATTTTCAGTTTTACTAAACAATTAAACGGGGAAATTTCAGTTAAGTTATTCGTTGGATGATATTGTTTATAACATTGTTTTACAAATAATGTTATAAGCAATATCATCTCCTAAAAACCTCCTCCGTTTTAAATCTCCTATCACAATTAAACAGCATAATTAGAATTCCTTAATTCTCTATTCCATGAACTCCATAAGCTTCTAACATCAACGTTTTAAGAAAGCCATAAAGACAAAACAGACATCCACTACGCAATTTGAAACGTAACTGTATGCATTTTGTTAAAAGTCATTCCAATTTCTTTAATAGCAGAACGAAGTCTTAACTTTGTTCTCTTTCATAATGAAATAAACTCATTTTATTTCCCTTTGTTCACTTGTTTATAAAACATTTTAACAACTCAATCTCCTAAAGTGTCTCTTACAATTAAAATAAGGTTGTCTGATAGCTTAACAAGCTCTGTCGTTGAATATGGAGTTAAAAAGGATGTTTCAGAACTCGAAAGGTTAAATTTAAATTTTGCTAGAATTTCCATTATCTAAGCAACTAATTAAGAAGAGATACGTATATTAAAAAGTCAAAAGAAATATCGCCTCAATTGTTTAATCTTTTGTGTTAATGTAAAATGGTTCGGGGGTATAATTTTGAGTATAATGGCTCTAATTTCTAGAAGTACTACTCATTTACCGAGTCGAATCTTCTTTTGGAGGCTTTTCAAAGTTTCTTAATGTACAATTTTATTTACAGGATTGTCGAATGAATGAGTAAGAGTTGCTCTGGAAAACATGTATTTTTCAATTTTGTACAACTCTTCTCTACTTATAATAAAGTACGAAGTGTGTGTGTGTGTGCGTGTGTTGGCGCTGTACAGGCCAGACCGTTTAGCCTACAGCTACCAAATTTGGTATATGTATACCTTGAATGCCGGGAATATGCACCTCAGAGCCCGTTTTTTGAATTTTTAATTAAAATTTTAATAAATTAAAAAAATAAGTCAAATTTTAACGTTTTTTCGCCATAACTTCTGAAAATATTACAGCACAAAATTGATTTTCGCATCACATTAAAGCTCAAAGAATTAGCATTTCAATGATACTAATGTTTTGACATATGAATTAAAACTCTAATTTTAATGAATTTTTTAACATGTAATTTAGTCGAGTTTTTTTTCAACTACTTATTTCGCAAAAATAAAATAAAAATAAAATTTTATCTTCTTGAGGTTGTCAAAAAAAATCAGCTTTTAATAAAATGTTGCCATCACAATTTCAGAAGTTCTTATTTAAAAAAAAGTTAATTACTATTTCTACCAAAAATAAAACAGAAAAATACCATTTTCATCACGTGATTATATCAAATGAAACAAATAGGAAATGTGATATTTTTTAAACAATAAATGCAAGAGAAATTATTTCTTGATCGTTTGCTATATCAAAATTAACAATTCCATTAAAGAAATAAAGTAAATAAAAATACAAATTAAAAATATATTACAAAAGTGCGACTGTTAAAACTGAAATAGAATTTTTAGAAAAGTACCAAACGATAATCTTCTGAGAGCGAGATTAATTATTTAAAAGCGAGAAATCTTAGACGAACTTTGAAAATGAGGTCATTTCAAAGAAACGACGAAGAAAAAGCAATTGATAATGAGTAAAAGTAAAATATTTTTGAATTCTTTTTTTTTTAATTTTTAAAACAATAAGGCATGTTTTGCATTGCTACTTTTGCTTATGTGAAGAAGATATTTTGTTCAAATCAAAGAATTCGCCTTCTTGATTGTAAATTATCTCCGCATTTTAATGAATCATGTGAAATAAAAACGTATATTCTTTCAACGAAGTAACGTAATAATGAAGCTGTACTGGTAAAAGTAGGTCAGCTATTTGAAAACGCATCTTCTTTCAAACAAGCATACGTAATAATTAACAATGCAAAATTTGTTAAAGCATATAAAACTATTTTTACCCACATTTTTCGGCGACATCAATACTTTCTACCAAAACAATATCATGTTCTCTCACGAGAAAAAAAATCAACTATCATTCCAAATTAAACATATGAAATTGTCATTTTCGACATGTGTCTGTATAAAATGAAACAGATTTGAAACATGAAATTTTTGGAAAATAAATGGATGGAAACGTTTTCTATGATATTTTACTATACATATATTACTAATCCATTTAAACAATTTTATTTAAGGCAAATATAACTTAACATCTACAAGGCACCTTCCCCTGATCGGAGCCCAACATCTAATTTCTTAATTTTTTGGGGAGGGACACACTCTCTTAACAAATTGTCTAAGTGAAATATATAATTAGTAGTTTAAGAGAAAAAATGCTGATTATTCAATTTTTTACATACATCATCTGCTCTGTGAATCATATTTAACAAAATATTCTTGAGACAATAAGTCCTTAAATAAAAAAGTGGCATTCCAATCAACTAAATCAATCATCGAAGCTGATCGATCTATGAAAATTTCAACATAACTATTCGATATAAACTGGCGATGTTAGATCACTTTATCAAGATATCAAAGAAGCCAATCAGAGTTACAATTGAATAATTGGTCTAGATTATGAAAATGCTGATTGTTGTAAACTTGCAATAATCAGAACTGAATAAATCAGCCTGATTTGAAGAAGATAGAATTGCTTATTTATTTATTTAGAAGTTGAAATATTAAGAATATTTTACAAATATGAATCTATAAGACCATAATTTAAACCATAATTTTTTGAAATATATTTGTAAACCTAAATTTTTTTATTATTGAGAGCATTTATATACATCTAAAAATAACATTAAAAACTGAAGGTTTCAATTAACCTGTGCATTTTTTGCTGAATAATTCCTTGAGATCTCATAAATTATTTAAAAAATTATGATGTTTCAATTTCTGTATTGAACATAAACTTCAATGTCGGACTACTCTACTTTCAGCTCTTAGTTTTATTTAAAGACATGCTTGGATTGAGTAAAGAGGTCTTTATATTAATTAAAGTTTCATCATTTTCAATTTAATTTAAAAGTGAATTTTACGTGCACTGATAGAAAATCAGAGAGAGATGCGGAGTTCAAAGATTGAACTGCTTAAGGCCTACATAATAGCATAAGTGAATTATATGACTGTCGAAATTTGAAGCTTAAAAACGTTTTGCTGAAAAACTTATTATGAAACCAAGTTATATAAAAAAAGATTTTACCCTTTAGTCGGCATTAATATTGGCGAACCGACTGGTCGCCAAAGGCGGCTAGTTATATATAAAGAAGAGAAAACAATGATTACGTATTGCAAACAATGTGGAATTTATACAGGACTTTTCTTTCTTTTTTCATCTTTGTTGTTCTCGTGTTTCACTTTACAACGGAAGGAGGGGTGTAGTAGCTTCTGAGGGTAAGTGATAGAACAGACTCTCCGACCCACCACGAGGGCACACGGCTTAACCATCAGCACTGAATGACCGGATCGCCGCAACAGCAAAGTGCAGAAAATGTGGTTGAGTCCTAATGGTCATCACCGGTCATGGTACAACCCTCCCCGATGGAAGAAAGTCCTGTCATCCTATTTTTGCATCCTATTGGAAGTACGTCCTGTCCCTATTTGTGTAACCACCGGGTTGGCGATATCCAACCACCATACCGGAAGCATCTCATTCCCAATTACGAGGTACCCCACCGGGGGATAGCTTATGAGAGTATGGAACCCTGAGAACTAGAGCTCAGAAGCCTTACTTCTAGCTCACACACGTCACAAACCCCTTTTTACGAGCGGACTTCATTCATTCATCCACAAATTGTAATTTAGATCTGGAACAGAGAACGATCACCTGTGATCCATGTATTACTATCGACATAAAGGACCACGACAGATTTAACATGCGCCATTTACCACCACACACGGAGAGTCTTCGGCTGGCGGGTTAGAACTCGCAACCCAGGGGATGCAAATCCAATGCCCTACAAACCAGTATATCTTGGTCCTTTCATCTCTGTCCAATTTTACAAATAATTCAGCATTCTACGAATATTAGAACATGCATGATATTACACTATTTCATACTCTTGTACCTAAAATGAATGTGGTGACCTGAATGGACATGAAGTGGTTGAAGTCATTGATTAAAAAACAAGGCGAGTAGTTAAATACAAGTAATAAAAGACCATAAAAAAGATATACGGAATAAAAAACGAAATAAACCAAAAAAGAAATAAATATAAACATAAAAAATGCGTATCTAAATACACAAAAGAAATTTAAACCCGAAAAAAGATGTACGAAATATAAAAAAAGAAACATAACAAAACACAACAAAGAAATATAAATATAAAAACGCGTATAAAAATAAGAGGTTAAAAAATATGAAATCGAAACAAAAAAGATCATTTTTTATGTATGGAATCGAAACAAAAAAAGAAATAAATATAAACATAAAAAGCGCGCATCAACAAAGCACAAACGATGTAAAACAGCAATACATCAAATAAAATATATAGCAATCTAAAATATATACAAAAAATGACTGAAACAGAATACTTAAATAAAATAAAAACAATGTTTCAAAAATACTGAAAATGTGATGAGTTGGCGGCTTTCTAATGTTCCTGTATGTTTGAATCTTTTAAAATATTTTTACAGTTAGGTAACATAAAATGGGTTTCTATAATAATACAAAAACAAAATTTGATAAATTTTTTTTATAGTTTGTGTAGGAGTCACATTTCCTTTCTTTATCGAATCGTAAACGACACTTTTGTCTTTATAATTAATCGTTTTGCTAATGAATAAAATGTATTGAATAAATGCGAATATATTTGGTTCATTTTCTAAACAATATAAAGTTTTTACATATATAATGTGAAATAAAGTTAAAAATGATAGTAAAAAAATGCTTCACTATTTAAATAAATTGTGATGATAATTTTCCCTTTTAATTCGATGGACAAAAAAAAAACCCCTGTAGAAATAAAATAAAAAATAAAATAAAAACTATTTAGCTGAAGACTATAAAATTCTTCACAATAAATTTTTAGATTTATTATAATTGTCGATAGCCGAGAAAAAAACTATAACTTTTGATGACTTGGATATTTTTCAATATTTTATTCTAACAATAAAAATGTATCCTAAATTTTAACTTATATCTGTTAGGTTTGAGGTATTGTGATATGAATACTCATTATTTAATTCCTGGAACAAAATCCAACATTTATTTGAGCAAACACTTATTTATTTCAGGATTAAGAATTATATTATTCTCATATTATTGAAATCACAAATATTGTAATTGTAGTTAGAGAGAAAGATAAAGGACAATAAAAGCAATATTTTAAAATTTAAATCAGGGCATTTTAAACTCTTTTAACATGATATTCAGAAATTTTTATATTTATCTCAGATTAAAAAAATTAATTAAAAAACGAAAAAAAATTAATAATAATGAAAGTGAAAATGAATTGGAATCATTCAAGAGAGTTTATTAAAAAATGAAAAATTATTTAAATGATTTAAATATAAAAAATGATTTTAAATTTTTTTATAAATGTTATACATTCATAATGATAATTTATAATGTAAAAATGATTTTTCAAATGCTCTATTTTGAGGCAGAAGGGATTGTCTCCATGAAATTTTCTCCCATATTATTACCTAATAAAAATGTTAAACTTTTTGTTCCATATAAAAGCTGTTCACCTCGAGTACCTACAAAAAATATGTTTTTCTGACTCATATTCTTTAAAGTTTCGAGTTCCGAATTTTTTTGGCAACAAAAATACTATTTAAAAAAAAACTAAAATTTAAAAAAGTTATCTTAAATGTTACAAAATTATCTTTATTTAACACATTTTAATATTATTTGGGTAAATTAATTTTTGAAAGACAGAAGTAAGTGATGGCTCCATGGCATCACTAAATTAAAAGATTTACAACTGTAGTATATAAATAAAAGAATCAGTAAATATTTTGAAAATTCAAAAGCTATTTTTAAAAGATCATTTTATTACTTAAAAATCCTTAAAATGCAAACAGTTCATCTCGCCTTCTCACTAATTGAAAACCTCCAGCCAACACAATACAATGCCATCACAGAGCTTGCATTAAAACCGCCGTAATTGAATTCACTTCTTCACAGGTGTTGTCGTTAGTAAACAAAACAGAAATTCGAGCGCCAACAAACAGCAGGCGACAAATTTCAAACCCGAGTTAGAGTATCATCCTGGTAACGAGAATGCGAGGGGACCCTGTCCTCCCTCTGGAGACACCCGTCCCCGCATACGACGCCATTAGGTTTATTAAGCGGGGCCAAGAGGGGCCCCCCTGAGGGACCCATCGCTCAAATGAGTCCCCCGTTACCAAGGCAACTCAGGTGCAGGCAGTCTAATGGAGGTGTAAGTGAGAATTGGATTGTGGGCGAAATCGGTCGAGATTAAAAGGTATCGTCGCTGGTGAAAGCAAGTTTTTTTTTCGGTTGTTTTTGTTGTTTTGGAGAGGTGACGCAGGTCTTGTTGAGTAATGAGAAAAGGCCTCAGTTCGGTTGAGTTGAGATGTGGCGGGGATGAGAATGGCTTTTAATGCATGTTAAAAGGGCTAAAGTCTTGGAGGGAAAATTTAAAATGTACATTTTTTGTTTTTTGTTTTTCAGGGAATGTTACTGGCAAAGAAATATAAACATTTCGAATGTAAATAAATATATTAAATAATAATTCTACATATTATATGACCTTATCTAGATAAATGACGAAATTCTGTTTGTTTAAACAATGTTTAAGAAAATTTTCCCATTTAATAAAAGTGAATTAATCTCTACTATTGTGAAAAGAAATAAATTTCCTAAAATATTCACAATGATTTAGAACTTATTGAAATTACACTTATTATTTACATTTATTAAAATTAGTACACCCTTAAATATTTATTTAAGTCAGTTTTGACGAGTTTAAAAAAATTAACATTTATAATAGAGTTTATAATAACACCTTCACTTATTTAAATACATTAATATTGTACTTCTAATACTTGCATATATTATATTAATTTGCTTATTTATATTAATAATAGAGCTTACTTATTATTAATATCGATTCTTAAATTATTGATCTTTACAATAAGTGGAGTTGCATTTATTAATTTACAGACAAGGAAAAAACAACAACAACAACTGGAATTCAAATGATTCTCTAAGAACCTTTAACAATATAAATTCAGAATAATTTAGAAAATCTTACAGATTTTGAAACCAAGTGGAATTTGTTATACTCTACTTCGTTCATCATTAATTAATAGATGATTTTCTTTTTTGTAATCCTCTTTAAGTATAAATTTGATACGTTTATTCACGGTTAAAGTTGTAAAATATTTCTACAACAGAAATAAAGTTGCCAGTTAGAGACGCCTAAAGCTAATCGAATTTAAAAGATATTTTAAATCTAAATTAAAGTAAAAAAGTTATTAAATACTATATTCGATGTGTCTTTTGTAAAAAAAAATCAGATGCTTGATATCTTCTAAAATTTTTAGGTAGTTTAAAACCAAGAAAAAAACAACTTTTAAATCTATAGAAAATTTTTGTTAATAATACTTTCCAGTAACTTAACAAGTTTATATGATAGAATATTAAAAAAAGATATAAAACAATTCAGTTTCACGGTTTTCTCTGCAATATCAGTGCAAAAGTGCATTTTTTGACAACGAATTAAAATAAAGTAAATATATATGAATAAATGCTGGAATTAGAATTTATAAAAAGTTAAAATTTCAAAAAGAGTTTTTGAAATCGTCAATTTGCATTGCCTTTTTTTATTACTATTCTTGAAGTTACTAAAACAAAGAAAAAAAGATTAAAATGGAATCTGCTATGCGTATTTTAATGCATCATTTCAGCACATCATTTCTTGAACGGCCAAGCACCGCGTGTTCATGCGAGTTAAATGATTTTTTTTCGTTTTCGTTGTTTCATTGAATGAGTTATTTTAGTATTGCAAACGATCCAAAAAATCGTTGCCTCGCATTGATTGTTAAAAAAAATATCCCATTTCCTCTTTATTTCACTTCATATAATCATGCTCAAAATGACATTTTTCTAGATTTTATTTGCTGTAATCATTAACTTATTTTTTTAATCAGATATTCTGTAAATGCAATGATAACACTTTATTAAAACCTGGTTTTTTGAGATGCTCGTGCAGATAATAAAATTTTTATTATTCGCCTACGGATTTTTATTGACGCAAAAAACATCATTTTCTGACTCGATAATAAGTGTCTTTTATAAAAAAAGTAAGGTTTTCGGAATAAAATATTTTGGATTGCTTCCTTCAAATATTTAATATAAAACAACATTCGAAGGATTTAAAAAGAAAATATCATTTTTCGTTCACATATATAATTTCTAATTGCTTTAACGTAAAGATTCATTTTCAATTTTATTTTTAAAACTAGTAATATTAATATATTTCCAAAAAAAGTACTTTGAAACCTCTTTTACAGAACCCAAAGCGTAATCATTGTACAGATTCAACATACGTGAAAAAAAAACTTTCCTTTCAACCTAATTATTCACATATTATACAATTTCAAAAACCCTTCAAGACAACATTATCCATTCCTCTTTACAATCTAAAAAAAGGAACAAAGAAGCAGAATAAGCTTGTAGGATTTACTCTCCGGATTCGCTAACAGTAGGGCAGAAGGACTCGCTCTTAATTATCTCACCGCGCAACGAGCTAGTTCGTTTGTCGCACGTGCTTCTGTCTCAGGACCGATTCCAGTCCAATAACCACCGAAGGACTTTCGTGTTTGTAACAAAATAGGGTGGGAAAGTGAAATTCTGCTGTGGTCGGGGTTCTTTAGACCAATTTCCCTCCTTATTTTTAATTGGTAAAGCAGATGGGCCCTATTGACTTTCAACCTTCACTCTCATATTGCAATATGCCGGAGAATAATTGGAATAAAACAGGAACTCTGGTCGCCAATTAAGTCCACCATTTGTACTGGTGTCGAATATCGAGGACACACGCAAGGTGAAAGCAGGAAAACTTTGAAATTTAATTTTCAGGTATTATAAACTCGATATAATGTCTGATTTCATTCGGTTACAGAGTGCAACATGAGAATTCGATAACTGTTTGTTCGAATTCGCTGCGATTCAGATCTGTTTATTGATTCCTGATATTTAAGTTTAAAAAAGAATTCGATTTTCTTTCTGTTAATTCGAGTTTGGAAATTAAGGCAATTTTGAAGAATTTTTAAAATAAAATTAATGAATAAAGTCAATAAAATGAAAGCTAATTTCGGAAATTCAAGCAATTTGTAAAAAATTGCTTTGATTTCCAATTTATTTTCTTTAATTAAATGTATCCGAAATTTGATCTTTAATAATCGGAAGTAAATAATTTTTAACAAAATTAATTTATTTAGTGTCTAATTTATTGTAATAGAATTATTATATTTATTCAAAGAATATTATATTTATTTAATACATTTGGGCAAAGAAGAAGTTAAAAAAATCACTTTTTATTAAAAACGTTTGTAAAAAATTCAGCATTTATTTTAAGTTTTTATGATAGAAGTTCATGAAAGATACATTAATTATAGGAAAATTCTTCTCATAGGTTCATATCTTAATTAACATTATTTTCAGCTGGTTAGTTTTGTTGAATTTATGGCTAG
>JAOUZG010030082.1:4179109-4223908 GCA_026289955.1 Argiope argentata
AAAGAAAACCATAGATCGCATATTATAATAAAAACAATAAATAAAGATAAAGAAAACCATAGATCACATATGTTAATAAAAACAAAAAATGAAGATAAAGAAAACCATAGATCACATAAGATAACAAAAACAAAAAATGAAGATAAAGAAAATCATGGACTAAACAAGATAATAAAAACAATAAATAAAGATAAATGAAAAACATAGATCACATAAGATATTCAGGAAAAAAAACCTAAATTTTTCAAATGAAATACGCTATTATGTAAAGTAAATTCAAAGTAGAAACAAAATCTTCTAGTATAAAACAAAGAAATTTATTAATTTTTTAGGTTAAATTAATAATTTAGTTTCTAAATTTTTTTAATTAAACGACAACAATAGCATAATTATAAAAAAAATTGCATATAGCATCATTATAACGAGTATTGGAATAAATGTGGAAAAGGAAACAGCGAAAAGTTTTATTGCGATATATATTTAAAAATATTCCTTTTTAATTTATTAAAATTAAGAAAAAAATATGGAATTAAAAGTAGTATCACTGGGAAACTTTTTTTCTGAATTTTAAAGTGGTTGAAAAATTAAGTGGCAATATGCCAAAATGCTCCGAAATCACCGAGGAAAACGAAAAAAGAATTTGATTAATTTTTAGTTAATATTTTGAAACATCTTTTTTAGCGAAACATCTTTTTTAGCCTACAAGCCAAGAAATAATTAAGGGCCGAATTGATTAACTTTAAGTTCAATGGAGAATTGATTTCCTTGAAGAGCGATATATTTTTTTATTTGTTTGGAGAGATTCAAACTTCTAGTCTGAAATACAGTATCAAGCTAAAACTCGGGCCTTGATTCGTCTATAGTTATTTTTCCTTTAAAATTTACTCATAATCATTTACCTGTAATAATATAGACGCACAAAATAATCGAAATCAATACCATACAATATTGCGCAGAAAACAAATTTATAAATATAAAATTAACTCCAATCAAAATTTCATTCTTACAAATTTTGAACTGATATCAAAACAATATTTCTTAATTTATTTAATTCAAGTAGATAAGTAAATATTTGAAATGTAAGTTACTTTTTAAGTAAAAATATAATAAAATTATTGAAGGTATTTTTACTAGTAAATAATGTAGTTACACACTAAATTTTGTAATTCTAATTCTAATCGTCTACCCTTTGATGCGTTTTGAACTATTTTTTCCATCTTTATTTTGAGTCATGTCTGTGGCAATTTACAAACAATACCTCATATTATATAGAGTGTCATGCTGAAACCATAAATTTTCTAACAAGGAACTCTTAAAATTTGGTATTAAGTTACTTTTTAGGTAAAGATTTGAAATTTAAGTTACTTTTTAAGTAAATATTTGAAATTTAAGTTACTTTTTAAGTAAAGATATAATAAAATTCTTGAAGGTATTTTTACTAGCAAATATTATAGCTTCACACTAAATTTTGTAATTCTAATTCTAATCGTTTATCCTTTGGTGCGTTTTCAACCATTTTTTCTATCTAGATTTTGTGTCATATTTATGGCAATTTACAAACAATACTTCATCCTGTATAGAGTACCATGCTGAAACTATACATTTTCTAACAAGGAACTCTTAAAATTTGATATTAAGGTGCTAAGGGGTGTTTTTGATGAGGATGATGTCGTGTTCGCTTTTTACCACGAAAAGGGTGGTGCTGTAGCTTCTGAGGGTATGGACCCCTGAGCACCCGAGGGCGGAAGTCTGACTTCTAGCTCATATGAGGATGAAACACACACCCACACGCTTGCACAGCCCCTTTTTACAGGGGGGGGGCACATTCACACATCTCACAGATTGAACACAGTAGGAAAACCACGCCCGAACCGAGATGCACAGAACACGAGGAAGACACACTACCTCTGTGCCAAAAAGCCGGCCGAAGGTGCTAGTAAGTGGTTTGTAAGATTCTAAAATAAATGAAATCATTATAAGTTATTCTATTCATGCGATAAGTGAATAAATTATTTTAACATTATTAAATAAAGAATTTAATGAAAGAATTCATTTTCATAAATAGATCTCAGCGATTAAAAAAATGATCTTATCTATTTTGTATTTTTACAGAGACACAGCATACAAATGCTTCAAAGGAAGCAAAACCAACGTTTAGCGACCAATAAAGTTTATCGCGAATCTGCACAAGATATGACACCATAAAATAAAGAAAAAATTACTATGATTTTTTTATAATATGCAAAATTATTTTTTATGTATCTTTTCTCGAGAACTTTTATAAATTACCGCTTGCATGCATTAGAAAACCCAATACCGTTGACGTGACACTTAAACAGCGAAATGAAGGACCTCAATTCTAAATGAAATTTCTTTTCCATGCAACTCTACAGAAATCTATTCGAATCACGTGTGCGATACCCGAAATTGTGTATCTATATCTCATCAGCGATTGTCGACGGGGGGTGCCTTGTCAAACCTTTATTGATCCATCAAACGATTCTACCAGACAAGAGAAAAGAGGGGAGGTTGTAATTTGATTTAAAATGATATATCTTCCGATGTCGTCTGTTCTTGTGGAGATGGGGTGCTTTGGAGAAAGGTGAATAGTTCGGTTTCTCCAGCGCTGGGTTGTGATTGGACCATCAGACGATATTAAGGGAGCGAGAGTGTAATGTTTCGGTTTATGAAAACAATTGATTAAGCCATACATCTCGTTTAGTTTCTTTTTGTTTTTATAGGGAAAGAGGGGAGTGAGGATGAAGATATATGCCTTGTTTTTTATGAAATGAAATATTTCTTTAAAGGAGAAGTGGGATTTGTGGGCTTGGCGGTGGCTTCAAAGAAATGTCGTTGGATATTTGTGAAGTCATTTACATAAAAAAACTGGTTCAGATGTTTATTTTTTAAGCTTAAATCTAAGTCTAGTAAAAGGATTTTCTTAGCCGCTGTGTTGGAATTTTTCATAAAAGTAATTTTATATAACATGTAACGTTATTTTTATCATTGTGTTCCTATTTGGTTCTTTATTTGAAAAATGATAAGAGGGTAGACACATAAATGTCTTTTGTTGTTGTTATTAGTTGTTGGTGAGATAGCTTGTTTGATTTTCTAGTTCATATAATTTTTCGCATAAGCTCTTTTAATATGAAATTTTTCAAATAATTTTTTTATTTGGAACTCTGCGACTGAAGTGACCTTGAATTAAGTTCTATTGTGATATTCAAATCATTTTTTTATTATAATATTTACATTATTAGAGTATTAAATCTAAAATTCAAATAATTTTTTTCCCAATTTTCTAATTATTTTTCCATTTGAAACATTTGTTTTTTTTCTTACTTTTTCTAGAAATTGTTGATTTATTTTAAATTTCATTATCATGAAAATATCCTTAGTGTTTATCACTAAATTTGAAAAAAAGGATGTTCCTTTTTAAAAAAAATAGAATAATTCTAATTACAAGCCATGATTAATTGTTATTCATTTTGAAAAAAAAAAGAAAAAAGAAATATCCTTGCTGAAAGTAAGTTCCTCTCTTACATCTAGAAACGGTGTTTTTCTTTTTTTTTTACATACTTCCTAGTTGTGACTAGTTGTTTACCTCAAGAAACTGTAACTTATGTATTTCGGATATCCCATTTTTTAATAGTATCAGAATTTGATTTAGTGTGATATAAAAGGATATTTTTCTTATCCCCTTAAGTAATAAGGGAATTAAAAATAATAATAAGGAAAAAAAAATAACTTAGCAAGGAAAAAAAATGAGCTTTAGGAGTCAAACATACAGAAGAAATTTTTGTCGATCGACATAGTAGAGATACAGGTATAATAGAAGGATACCTGAAACTTCACCTCTAATTGGGAAGTTTCAGATTGCATTTCGCTGAAAATGCTCCAAGTCCATGGTTTTTATTTTTCACATTTCCCAACGTGATTCATAACTCACACTTTGATAATAAGAGAAGGTAATCTAAGCTGGAAGCGAGATGCCGTTGACAAAGTTGTTGAAACAAAAGGGAAAAAATGGCAAAGTTGTACCAGTTTACAGTGCAACGAATAAGCAATATATTATTATTAAAATTAATTTATTAACAGTCTTGAAAAGCATAAACTATCCGCAAGAAATTATATTGACCATTAAGTATTATTTTAAGATGATATTTCATCAGTTAGAGTGACGTTATTTTCCTTTTATTTACACATGTTAAGAACGATAAGTCATTATGCGATATTACAATGACAATAATTTAAAAAGTCAAAAAGAAAATTGAAAATGCTAAAAGGATTTAGTTAACCCTCTATGGGCCGAATTTTTGTTTTGACTCCAAAAAAATTGTGGGAACGAAAGATCAGAAATTATAAACCTATATATGCAAATGGAAACAAATTTTTGTGTTTAAACAATTTTATTGCATTATAATCATTATTATTATGTCAGAACATGACATTGTTTAGGAAATGAGGTTTTCTGGCGTCAACAAAAATCCGTAGACGAAAAATAAGCATTTTATTATTTGCACGAGAATCTCAAAAAATCGACTTTTAATGACACTTTGCCATTGCATTTACAAAACTCTGATTAAAAAAATAAGTTAATGACAACAACATAATATACCTAGAAAAATGTGATTTTGAAATGAAATGAAACAAATAGGAAATGCGATATTTTTTTAAACAATCAATGCGTTACAAAGTTTTTTGGATCGTTTGTAATACTAAAGTGACTCATTCGATGAAACCCTTAAAATGAATAAAAATATAATTTAACTCGCATGAGCACGTGGTGATTGGCCGTTCAAGAAATTGTTCTGACATGATACATTAAAATATGCAGAGCACATTTCATTTTAATCTTTTTATGCGACTTTCCATTCACACCGGCCTATAAAATTTTCTTTTCTGTGTATAATAGCTCATCTGTGAAAGTCCACAAAACAATTTCCATTTGGTGTAAGGCATAAATGTACATGCATCCATAAACATAGTTTGGTAATCACTGACAAAAGCACAGATAATTTTAATTGGATCAAATGGTTTCGCTTAGTTTTGCTGTCAACAGTTTGCACAGAAGTTATTTTGCTATTTCGGGTTGATGAGCCTAGCAATGGTCATGAATGCTAGTATTGGTTGAATTTGCAATGCCATAGAGTTAAAACATTGTTGAAATGTTTATACCTTTTTCTTTTTAACAGCATTTTCTTATTTAACGTTGTTTACATTTTATGTCCCTCTGATAACTTTTGAAATGTTTGATAGTTACTATACCTGGAGACAAGGTGACAATTTTTGAGAATCTAAATTCGTATCTTTTTCCGATCTGGTTCTTTGAATTAAGTTTTATGAAAATTTAAGTTTATTTACCTGCATTTCCGTGCTCGGTGGGGGTTGCTTTGCGGCGGCTCATCGTTATATCCGAATGGCTTCGGCCGGGACGGAGTATACCTAAGCCATGCCATAGAGTTAAGATTTATGGGTCATCTCATGAAAAAAGCTATAATTATTTTGTAAAATGTCGATAAATTAAAATGTGACCTGAAAGTTACATGGACCCATAGAGGATTAAATGATATTTTCATTATAACTTTTTCAATTTCAGTTTAACCAAATTTAATAAAAGAAGGTGGCCATACTTTATTAATCTTTAAAAGAACACAATTCGAGGATTTATCCATGAAAGTTTAGCTACCACAAATATTTTTGTAAAACTTTCACTACAAGTTGAAGTCGATATCTGTGTAAATGTGTATCTGAAACTGGAAACAGTAGATTTTTCCAACCATATATCGATTTTGACAAACTTTCGATTCAACGTCGAACTTTTTAATAAAATAAATAAAGGAAGAGGATTCGATCGAAACAAAAATAGACAAAATAAAGAAAAACCATCCACTTCTTCGAAAAGGAATTTTCCGTGACAATTTGTAGTTTTCCAGCTATTGAAGGTGGTCATTATTTAAAAACTGTCCAGTTGTTCTTTGGATTTTTTAAAACTTTTATTGTGTCCACCTTTTAAAATCTCTTCCTTCTGCTGTATTTTTATCGACAAGGGAATACAGGTTGGACAGGTAAAAGGAGTGACGACGAAAACAGACTGACCCATCTGACCAAAACATCCATAATCTGAATTGTTTACTGTTACTCAGCAGTTGCATATGAGGTAAACTGAATGTATATATAATCACACAACAGTTGTTTGTTCTTCTAGAATTTATTTTACGAACATGTTAGAATAAATTTTGAAGAAAAGGCCTTTTAACGATAACAAACTTTTAAAAGACAAGTTGCCAAAAATAGAAAACGTTCTTAGATACAAACTAAGCTTGCCAGTCATAATTTTTTTTTTAAAAGTAAGCGAATTTTTATTGCGATTGGTTTATTTACCATACTTTCAAGGAAATACGATTTGCAAAGAAAAAAGTTTCTCTTACGACTTATCCAAAAATTCCAAATTGCTTTTAATGCCTTTTTCTTTATTATTGTATATCTTTGTGGTTTCTTAACATTAAAAAAGTTATTGTTAAATTATCTCTTTAGTGGATTATTTTATATTTCTGTATTCAATTATAAACTTTTTTTACATGCTTTATTTACATGCTTTATTTACTGGCCATAATTTTTAGAGCAACCTAACAAGAATTATTCTTCTGTTATTAATCCGCAGAAAATTAAATATACAACCAAATTGAACGTTTTGTTTCAGGACTTGTTATCATGTCAGACCATGATGTTGTTTTGGGGATGAGGTTTTTGGCGTCAACAAAAATCTGTAGGCGAAAAATAAAAATTTTATTATCTGCACGAGCATCTTAAAAAATCACCTTTTAATAACGCATTGCCATCACATTTACAAAAGCTTTGATTTAAAAAAGAAAAGTTAATGACTACAGCAAAGAAAAACCTATAAAAATGTCATTTTGAGCGCGTGATTATATGAAATGAAATAAATAGGAAATGAGATATTTTTTTTATACAATAAATGCGAGACAAAGTTTTTTGGATCGTTGGCAATGCTAAATTGACTCATTCAATGAAACAATTGATATGAATAAAAATATAATTTAACTTGCACGAGCCCGTGGTGCTTGGCCATTCAAGAAATTATACTCTGACATGATACATTGAAATATGCACGACAGATTTCATTTTAATATTTTTGAATTTAAAATGTTAAAAATTAAGATATTTTATTGATCAACAAAACTACAGACAATGTACAGGGATTTTTAACAACAAATTTTACATTAGAATCTGAGTTTTTATATCAGTGGTGTTGCATTTAAGGAACTTTTATGAAGAAGATTATAGGTGACTTCAGCTGATAGATAATAATTTATAAGATTTTTTCAGTAAATAATCTATATAATTTTTTATCAAAAGAAATGTGATAAGGATTTTTGAAAATCTCAATTGAAAGGTATTTTCTAATCCAAAAAAATTATTTTGCTTTTTTAATCAAAATAAATACTTTGGTATCATACTTCTAATGAAATTTTTCTCTAAATGATGAATTTAATCATACATTCCCTTACGCACAATAAGAATGAAGTTCATATAAAATAAAATAATATTATTAGTTTAAAGCTGCAACTATCGCTGTAAGTTATTAATATCAATATAAAAAAAATAGAATGAGCAAGATTTAAATATTTTTTTTTCGTATACATTAAAAAGAACACATTTAAAAAATACTTACAATTATACTTTGACGGGAAGAAATAAAATATCTTAGTGAATAAAATAATTAATAAATAATAAATACAATTAATTCATAAATAGTAAATAAAATATCTTAATTTTCAACATTTTAAATTCAAAAAGATAAAATGAAATCTGCTATGCATATTTCAATGTATCATGTCAGAATATTATTTCTTTAGCGGCCAAGCACCACGATCTTGTTCAATTTAAATTATATTTTTATTTATTTTAATCTTTTTATTGAACGAGTCACTTTAGTATGGCAAACGATCCGAAAAAAACTTTGTCTCGCATTAATTGTTTAAAAAATATCCCATATCCTATTTATTTCATTTCGTATACTCACGTGCTCAAAATGACATTTTCATAGGCTTTATCTTCTGTAGTCATTAACTAATTTTTTTAAAAAATCAGAGCTTTTGCAAAGACAATGGCAGCCCGTTATTAAAAGCTGATTTTTTTAAGATGCCCGTGAAGAACAAAAAATATTTTGTTGCCGCCAAAAACCTCATCCCAAAAACAACATCATATTCTGACATGATAAAAAAACACACCCTCAAGTCTTCTGAAGTCCAACTAAAAGACTAAATCCTACTGAACAAAGCATTAAACCAAGGAACCTCTTAATGTTGAAAACAAAGTAAGTGCCAAAATGGCGCAATTGACTCTTTTAAAATTCCTACCGGACTGATACATTACGAGTGGCAATTTTTTATCCATTCCACCACCGATGGTTTTTACGAGGAGGCATATGGAAACTGCAGCAGTAATTAGTCCAAAGTGGTGGCTAGTAGCCCGGGCCGGGTCCCTTGAGTCCCGGGCAAAAGAGCAATTGCATTAAGGGCTTTTCCCCCCTCATGATCTGGGCCGTATCTCACCAGGTAGTGGGATACGGCGGCCACAAGTCTGGGCATGCTTTTGGATGGAGATAATGCATAGTCTCCACTTTGATCAAACACGTGTAGAAAGTAATGTTCTCTATCATTAAGTGAGAGGGGGGTATAGCTCCTTCAATGTGACATGAAAGTTTCCGTAGAGAAAAGAAGAAACAGTGATCTTTTGCATTGTTAATTGGAATGATTTTGGTAATTTGGGGGCTTTATATGTGGTGAGAAATATTTCCTTTGCTGAATAGGTAGTGAAAAGATTGTAGCTTGTTAAGTTTACAGCAAAAAAAAAATGAAATCTACGGTCGCAAATTTTAAGTTATCATGGGAGAACATTATTAATTTTAAATGATTATTTGTCTTAATTAATTTAAGTCATTAACCAGTTTAAACCGGTTTGAGAAAAATTACGAGACTTCTCTCTCTCTCTCTCTCTCTCATGATAATTTTTTTTAAACTTTTATTTTCAATTTTCTAGCTGGCAAACAAAGTTTTGGGGCTTGACCGATTTTGAGATAATAATAATAATAAAAAAATTAGTAGTTTTGACAAAAAGTTTACTATTACTGGGAGCTATTGTATATGTGGTAAAGTCCAATAAGCGTAATGCAGATTGATATTAAAATTATATTCTAATATTTACAGCATTTAGAGAAATACAATGAGTAAGAATGCGCTTATAATATCATTAAAGAATATAAGTCGAAGTATAAGTCGGGTTTTATAAAAGTGCGATAGTTAAAACTGAAAGAAATTTTTTTAAATGATAATTTTCTGAGCACGACATTAATTATTTAAAGGTAAGAAAACATAAACAAACTGGAAGATGACATCATTTCATAGAAACGACAAGCAAAAAGCAATTGACAATAAACTTAATTAAATATCTCAAACAATACTGGCAAAACTAACATCAAGTGTTATGGGTCAGATGACTCGCTATCTACCAATGAAAAAAAATATCTCTTGAATTAAGTTTTCTTGGTACACCACAAATCCCCATAACCAAAACAATATCATGTTCTCACATGATAAAAAACACAAATGGTTATTTGCTTCGAATCATTTGGTTTAGAGCAATGAGAATTAGTTATTCTGTCTGATTCATTAAATTTAGACAAACGAAGAGGTTGTGTGATTTTGGTACTTCGTTGATACTGCACCTAGAGAGAAATATTATCTTGAAATGATAAATAATAATGATATAACAGATTTTTGAACTTTTAACTGTTTTGGCTTTGATAATTTTCGCTCCAAGTATGTATTGTTTTAATTCAATTAAGATTTCATAGAATATTTAAGGATTTTTGGAATACTTAGGAATTTTGTATCAAATTATATCCTTCTTGAATAATTTAGTTTCCTCTTCTTGGTCTGAGGGGCAATAATTCGATGTTCGTATAAAGCACAAGCAATAGGATAAAGAAAATGAATTTGAAAAAAGAAAGATATCAAAGGAAAAGAAAATTATTTCCTTGCTTATAAATCCTTTGATTTGGTCAAATTTAAAATCCTAATCATTGCAAAATAGTTTCAGAATTTTTCATTTTCTTTTCATAGTTGCAAGTCATATCAGCCAACTTATGAAATATTTAATGATACGAAATATACATCAATATTGTATTTCACACAAAAAAATATAAATAAAATAAAGATAAAAATGAATGCATAAATTTAAATAAATAGGAAAAAAAGGAGTGATATTTTTCAAAAGAAACAAAACAATATAAAAATTAGAAAATAACGTCAATTTATAATCAATTGTTCCTCCGTAGGATATGAAAGTTACGGACGACTAAACAATCAATTATTGGTGCCATAAGACTCCAGAAATATGTAGCTTAAAGCATTTTCCCAAACAAAAAACAGAAACTCAGCCTTATTCACAGATCCTATTTCACCTCTTTTTATTTCAGTTGTAATCTTCTAATGGCAAGATATGTCATCAATGACCTCCATTCTTCACATAAAAGTTTCCATTTTTCAAAGAAATTTCAAAAACACTTTTTTATTATATGCTCTTGTCGATTTGAAACCATAAAGAATGAGCAGCGAATTTCACAGTCTCAGTCTTTGTGTCGATTAAGAAAAATTTTATTTCATATGAAATCTCATGGCCTTTATATATACAGTAAATGCCAACTTTTCTCCTAAAATATTCTAAGGAATACCAAAGAATAGTTTTTACTGTATATTTTATATGAAGAAAGACCATGAGAGAATTCCTCTGATTCCCATAATTGATTTTGGATTTCAAACAAAATATTATGAACCTTAGATAATTTTATCAATGGTTGTCCACATCCAGCATTTGCCAACTTTAACAGATCACAAAATAAAAGTTTGCCACAGATCCAAGCTCAAAACCTGGATTGGTTTAACCTTTTTGTAAGTGCAACTAACCAATAAATATGCTCTTATTGCGATATAATACTTAAAGATAATACTTTCTGTTTTTATGATAAGATGCAGTCCTTAAAAGTTGGACGACATAATTAAATTAAAACATTTAATAAGTGGAAGAACAATGGGTCTTCAAAAATGAATTGGCTAGTTTATATTTTATAGTATATTTTATACAAAAAATATAATTAAAAGACAATTGATGAAGATTTTCTTAAAGCATTTTTGCGAAATCGTTAGAAAAAGACCTAAAATTTTGCATGCTTGATAAATGAAAATTTAAGCACATTATTAAAGCTTTTTTGGGTATTTGCATATCCTCAGCATGTGAATATAGGAATTCTACATGTTGAGGCAATTATGCAAAGAATTTATTATAGTTAAAAAGAAATATGTATTTATTTTAAATTCTGTAATATAATTTTACATACAAAAGTAATGTTTTATTTATTACTAAAATACTTTTAAGAATAAAATATCTTCTACCAGTGGAAAACTAAATTAATAAAAATTTCTATTCGAAAATATTCTAATATATAAAAATAATGGATAGTTTAATTTACAAATGTTATAACTCAAATTTTATTAATTATCTGAAAAATATTTCCTCTCTTCAGATACAGTAATAGTCTTTGAAAATTATGAATATATTTTTATTCCATAAATTAGATGTTATTTATGAAAAATAATACAATATATAACACTTTAAATTAATGTAATATTTATTTAATTTATTTTTAAAAAATAAGCATTGATTAACAGTAACAATTGCATTGTCAGTAACAATTAAAACAAGCAGTAATAAACAGTAACAGTAACAATTAAAAAGAACAATTACATTGTCTTTATGCTAAAATGAAATAACTGTTTCAAAATTTTTTTTTCTTTTAAAAAAACAGCATTTTTACTTTTCCCAAATTTGAATTATAAAATCTTTTACTATCTCATTTTTAAAAAAATGAAAGAATGAAAGATCTGACATTGATTAAAGATAAAGAATACATTAAATTCAAAACAATCATTCAGCAGATTTAATAAAATTTAAGTCAAACTGGCTTAAGAATTTTTAATTGATTTTTGTAACAATTTTTCTAGTATGTGAAGAAAGAATTTGTAATTTCAATCATTTTAAAAAATCAAACTTTATTTTCCATTTTTTTAAAAACAAATTACTTTTTAAACTTCAATTTGCAAATTTATTCGAAAATTGACGTCATATGTCAACATCAATTCTTACTCTATTAAATTAGTTCCAAAAATAAAGCGTTCGAGTTAAAAAGCTGGATATTTTGAATTTAAAATATCAATCGACTTTATGTGAACTGAAAATATTTAGATATAATTATAATAGACCAATTTAATTATCATAACTTGGTACTTACGTATTAGACCGTCTATCTTTATGGCCAAATTTGAAGGCGTCGCCAACGAGTTGCTAAACCGCCATTATTTAAAAAATTGTTCAAACCTTAACTGCCTTCCGGCATTTTGTTGGTTTCATTGGCATCGATGGTTTATCGCCAAATTTGCATCCGTCGCCAATGAGTTACTAAACTGTTGGAGTCGACGGTCTAATACGTAAGTACCCATAATTTTGTTTTAAAAGTATCAGTATAACTTTAAGAAATTCATTATTTAAAAATAATTTTATGCCCATTATTTATTTATTTTTGTTAAATTAAATGCATACGAGTCTAGTCCACTTATTGAAGGAAAAAAAACACTTTTGTAATGCAATTAGTTTAAGTAACAACGATTTTTTTTTTTTTAAAAAAAAGGAAAAATATTTATTTTTATTAAGGAATAAATGAAATGGAATTTTTAACAAGAAATATCCTTTTCAGAGAAAATAAAATTTTTAATCAAAATAAGCATTATTATATTGAAAATCGTAAAATTTGAAATTTCAATTTAGAAGGGATTGCATTAATTTTTCAATACGAAAACAATTTATAACACATTTTAGTCTTGCGATATAGCTGCAATAACTATCAGGACTTCTAATCTAATTAATATCATCGTACCAACAAATCAAAAACTTGAAGCTGTACAATATCAGAACTCTTTACATGATATCTTTGCAATAAGAAAAATCATTAGGTAATATAAGTAATTCATATAATCACCAACGGGCTCGGGTTCACCTGTCTAATCGATGACATCACATTTGAAAAGGAAAACGTGAAGCTTCGCAATTCAAGAACATCTCTCGGTCACATTGTTCGAGTTTCATAAGTCTGTCACGTTATATTCATATGTCACGTAAAATAAAACATGTGCTGTCCCCTCACAAATGAAGTAGCTATTTCACATTCTACAAGCTAATTGTTTCTGTTTTCTTTTTTTTTAATGATTTCTTATTTCACTCCGCCTCATTATTGAAACTCGGCGGTTGAAAACAAGAAAACATTTCTGCTTTCCATTATTTCTCAAACTAAACTAGAAACCGATCCCTCTCTTTTCATAATCTTTTTTTATCCCTGTAATATTTTTTTATCCCTATCTGTCTGGTGCGGTGTGTAGTGATGATCCCCAAGAGATCCGTAGAGATGTCTGATGAATTGCGAGTTTTCTGGTGTACAGTAGCCATTAAGTAATTGGCTGCCTATACTGTAACCTAATTAAATACGATCTTTTGATTCGGTAAGTATAACTTGTACTGGTAACGCCCATACCATGTTTGACTTGCTTTTTCGACTTTTTTTTTATTTTTGTTTTCATTCATTCTTTTTTTTTTGTTTTATCTATTCTTTTATAGCCTCGTGATGAAATTTGCTCTTCCTAGAGTAAAAGCAATTTAGGTAATTACGTTGTTAGGTTCGCATTAGGTTTATAATCGTTTGAAGTTCTTTTGTTACTTGAACCAACTCTTGACTAAACAATGTCGTAAGTAATGATTTCAGTGTTCTATTAAGCTGATTACTTAACAATTTACATTCATTACTGCAATTTCTGAGTAAGATATTTCTAGCTTTTTAAGTAATTTTTTAAACTCGATTAATGACCATGTATATAATTGCAAACGATATTTTCATCTGAATCGTTTTTAGCCGAGTTAACTTTTATGGAGTTCTACGAAACAGTTAAGCTTTAATATGGTTTTAATGAAAGATTAAGTTTTAATAATTTTTTTTTTTGATTTTATAATTTTAAGAATATAAAAATAAATGTTAGTAAAATTTATTTTTAGCTCATGAAGGCTTTTTTATACATATATATATTGTTGAAATAAAATATGTAAAGAATATAAAAAGCAAACGATATTTTGACATGTTTAGTTTTTACAGAATCTCAATTTTCAATCACAATATCTTAGAATACGAACACGAATTATTTACAAATATTACAATTTTAACACAAATTTTTTAATGTAAAATAATTTAATTCCAAGATGTTTTAGATAGAAAATTTAATTGTACTGAATGATACTAAAGCTGTTTTCACCATTTTAAAAATAAATCAAACCATTGCAACTTTTTTATAAAATTCTAAAATTGTAAATATTAATTTATTTGATTGATTCTGAATGGTAAATTTTTAATTATTTGTTTGCTGGTATTAGCAAACATCTAAGACTCTACTTAGAATATTATTAAATAAATAATGAGGATTATGAGAATTAGATTGTTTACATTAAATCGAGATTAATGTCCGTTTTATTTTCTGTTATTTTGTTGTAAGTAAGCAGAGCCTTAAAACTTAGTTATTTTAAAAAGAGTTTCATTTGAATAAGACGGATTCATTGTTGACATTCGGTTCTCATGGTTAGATTTCTCGAATGGTTTGTTATGAAAAAATCTTATTTTTGAATTTAAACAACTTTGTTGAACATTACTTAAATAATTAATCGAAACCAGACATTTCTTATTATTTTGAAAAGTATTTAAAATTACTTTTATATCATTTCGATTCAATTTTTATTTACTCATTATTTCAAAATAAATTTATGTGGCAATAGTTTTATCATCAATTTTCTTAATAATTCTTTCAAGAATAGAACTTTCTACTAGTTAAGATTTTTATTTATTTTATCGAAGTGTATTCATTAGTATTTGAAAGTTTTTATTAAAATAACTCGATGTTTTTTTTTTATGAAAATAATTTAGATGATCTGTTTCATATAATTATTTTTTTATTTAAATTATATCGTTTATATAAAATTTGAATCACAATGCGGCTTTAATTATCCGTGTTCCAGTTATCTGGAATAGTTTTTAGGAGAAGATAGAAAAAATGATCACTAGTAAACAAAATAATCAAGAATGAAGATGAATAAAGATAGCGATATATTTTTTTGATATATCCAAAAATTGATTTCTAATAAATAATTAAATGCATGGAAAGTAAACATTACTTTTAAAATAATTAAATTAACAACGTATAAGCTAATTTCTTTTCTTTAGATTTTTTATATATATTTAAACCCGTTTCTGAATTTTTAAATCCCAATTTAGCTTAGACCAAAAATTTTTTTTAAAAAAAATCAAAACATTTCAATTCTCATTGTAATACTTACTATTATAATGAGTTTTAATTTTTAAAAAAAGTCTTTGAAATCAGCGATATTTAAACAAAATATGATTTATAAAATTTATTCACTTAGTATGACTGATATGTTCAAATATTTATTTTTAACAAATAATTAAGTGCAGGAAATGTAAGCGACAATATTTTTTAAATTACTAAATTATCCCTAATAACTAAATTTCTTTAATTCTTAAGATTTTTTTTTGTTTCAGTTTTTGGATATTTTTTATATCCAAATGCAGTTTAGAGCCAATTAAGTCGAATAACTTGATATTATAATGAGTTTTAATAAAATAAAGCCGTGGAAATCTGCGATATTTAAACAAAATCTACCATTATATAAAAGTTATTCACTGAGTTTGACTTATATGTTCAAATATTTATTTTTAATAAATAACTAAGTGCAGGAAATGAAAGCGACAGTATTTTTAAAATTACTAAATTATTCCTTATAAACAAACATCTTTCCTTCTTAAGAATCTTTTTTCTGTTTTAACTAGTTTTCGAATATTTTTTTATATCCAAATCTAGTCTAGAACCATTTAAGTCTAATAGCTTGATATTATAATGAGTTTTAAAGAAAAAAAAAGAGTCTAGATATTAGTGAAATTTATACAATATCTATCTCTGTACAAAAGTTTGTCAGGGAATATTACCTGTATTCTATCTTCCGGTAAATCTGTTTTTAGGGATAGCATTTCTCTGGCATACACGTCGGGGTAGTGTGCGTCTTTGAATGCTTTTTCGAGTTCCTCCAGCTGATAGCTCGTAAATATTGTTCTGAAAAATAATGAAATAATAACATTTACTTCAGTTAAGGAATTTTGCCGATAAGCATAAAATAACAAAAAAAAATATTGTGTTAGACGAACGAGGTTTATTAAATTTAGCTTAAATTTTCATCATTTACCAATTTTTCTTGATAGAATATAGCCATTGATTTCAATACAACAATTTATATCATATAGATAATTCTATTTAAAATGAAAAAATATTTCTAATAATAATTTTTTTCAATATTTCAATGATATTTGAAACTTACCTTTTTTTGATAAATTCCACTAGACTCGAAGTATGAATTCTCATATGCTTACATCAGGTTTAACGTTCTAATGTAAGACTTTAAGCTTTCATATACAATTATTTAATTGCGTATATAATGTTATTTTGCTAATATTAACAATTTGACTTGCTATTAAAAACAATGGAACAAATGCACATTTTGTATGCGAATAAGATAAACAGATGTATTATTAACTCTTTGAAGATCTGATACCATGTGTTATGAGACAGCGCTATTTTACTTTTTGTCCTAGAATCCAAAATAACTGTGCTTATCTCTCTTCATTATCCCATTTTGAGATCATTTAATCTAATTTGGTTTTAAAAAATCGTTTTAAACCCACAAACTCAGGTTGTCTAGAATTTAAAGGTTGAAAAAAAATCTCATAGGTTGAGCTTTTTAAAGATTTATATACCTACTTTTCGCTTATAAAAAATAAATATTAATAATTTATATACCTTTTTACTATTTAATCAAAAATGCAAAATTGTTTTAAAGCAGGATTTCTCAAATTCTTTTATTTGTACCCGTAATGGTAGATAATATAACAACTGATGTGCCAATTTTTAAATAAAATCTCTATTTGAATATAAAACAGTTCTTTAATAAGTAGTATTTTAATTTTTTTTAAAAAGCGATAAGTAAGCAGGTATTTAAAGAAAGGAAATATCACAAATGCGTCAAAAAAACTTATAATTTTTGATTAAAAAGAGGAGATGGATGGATATATTTCTGACAAGGAGATAAAAATCTTCAATGATGATAAAATATGACCTATACAAATTGATTACCATAAAAAGGGACTCATTCCTCGCAATTAAACGCTCCAATAATAATTTTTAATATTTGCTTTTATATATTCTTATTCATTACTTACCACTCTATAAAAGATATTTGTATTCCATTACCTTGCAAAAATTTCTTTTATAAATTAAGTAATATGGGTTCATAACATTTTCTTCTTTGATGTCATTTTGAATGAAATATTTTTTGAATAGAAATTGTTTTCTTTCAATATAAATGTTTAATTCTTGTTCATATAATATTACTAACGAATGTGTTGCATCTTATGGTACTTGCAATTGACAAGCTCGCTGAGATAATCAGTGATTTAAGCCTAATCAGCATCTCTTTTTCTTGAAGTAGCGCCATCTAGGGCCAAGACTACGACTTTTGCTACTCATTCATCACATTCGCTTGCACAGTCCCTTTTTAAGGGGGGGGGCACATTCACACACCTTATAAATAGAACACAGAAGAGCAACCATGCCCGAGCAGCAACTCGTACTCGGTACGCCCAGATCACGGGGAATATGCGCTACCCCTATGCCAGAACGCCGACATAATACAAACACTCGAAGGGATGTGAAAACACTTCTTTGAAGTTTAAATTGATATCTTGTATTTGCTGCTAGCTATACTCTTTACTAATATCCTTAGCTTAACGAAAAAAATCTTTGTGTAATTAACTAATAATTAAGTAATAAATTAAGTGAATAATAAATTATAACAACCATAATGATTAAATAATAAATTAGGTAATTTTACTAATAAAATGATAAATAAACTCCTATTATTCGAAAATATACTTTTTATATTCATTAAATAATTGTTTATTTAATTTTTGAATGCTTTCTAGCAAAATCATTATTATTATTTTTTTTTCTTCAGATTTCTACTTTTTTTCAATGATAACAAATACAATATTGTATAAATATTTGTTTACATTGAAATTAAGTAGATAATTTTAGCTGTATTACCATGAATACAATAAGCCATGATTGCGTAATAATATTTTAATTGTCCTTGTATTTTTTCCCCTTTGTATCAACAAAAAGTAACAATTGTTTGCAACACCTCTGCCTCAAATATTGATCCTCGTTGCCCGATTCTGACCCTCAGTGTCAGGGATCAGTTGAAAGCAAACGTAGAGAGTTTCCCCCAACGATTTAGCCCTCCTCCTTTGAATAAATATTGATACTCGAGGACAGACACTCCGTCAAAACACTCACGAAATGATCAGTTTAAGTGCGTTTAGCGTGTAGATGTATCCCTTTTCCATCATAGTTCATTAACCATCGTTCTAAGTTGCTAATATTATAATAGAATATATGAATTTTACAATGATAATGGAAGTAGAGCTGAAAAACTGTTCTATAAGCTAAAATTTAAAGACAGACAGTTCCATACCCTTTATTTAACGCTTAATATTCTTTTAAAAATATTATATAAGAAAAGAAAAATCGATTCTAAAGTAGTTAATATATTTAACTAAGCAATTAAAATATTTAATCTTAGCTTAGCTTACGTTTGAAGATGCAAAGAAAAAATAATTGGCCATTAAATAGTCTTTTGGTAAGATTTGTTCTTTTATAATGAAACAATGCAGGCGTCCTGGTATAGGGTTAACGCCTCTACCTCGTGATCTTGGCGTCCTGGGTTCGAGTCCCGGTTAGGGCAGGGTTGTTCTTCTGTGTTCTATCTGTAAGGTGTGTGAATGTACCCCCTCCCCCGTAAAAAGGGAATGTGCAAGTGAATGTGATGAGCGAATAGCAAAAGTCGTTCTCTTGGCCCTAGATGGCTCTACCACAAAACAAGAGATGCTGATTAGGCTTAAATCGCTGACTACCTCAGCAAGTTTGTCCATGGCAAGTGCCATAAGAAACAACAACAACATAATGAGACAATCATTTATTTATATATAAATCAAGCAACAATTTTAAGCATAAAGTATTTTCATAGTTAAGATGCTGAATTCACATCTTTGAAATTATTAGTTAAATGTTCCTTTTATATCATTTGGTTTACCAGCTTTGAAACAGAAATAATAACTTTAAAAAAACTTTACAGTTATAATATATGTTTGCTTTAATGGTTTATTCTAAGATAAATAACATGCTATAAATAGGATGATTATTTGCAAAGTCATTCACAACTTGCAATTTTCCAAAACTATTTGAAATGCTGACTCATTGGTCTGAATACAAACATTTATGGGTGAGTAGGGTCTTATCTTAACGTAAAAAAATAACATATATACCCTTTGCAATTCTTAGCTTTTGAAGTGTAGAAATATATTTAGATGAATTTGGATGGATCTATAACTAAAAAATAAGCAGCGTATCAAAACTACTGGCAGATATATCGTTAAGGCTTCTACGAAGTCTTTATTGAACTTTAGAATATTTTCAAAAAGTTTTCATTATAAAAATGTGCATGAAAGATAATTCATATAATAAAGTAGTTAGATAAACTTTTCTAAATTTAGGAAAAAAAATTATTGGGCTTTTTGTCCCACTCGAATTATCCATCGATCTAACAAAATTTAGAAATTATAACCGATTCTTTAAAGAAATTGTCAAAATTAGCTAACTTTAGATTCTTAAGTGTCCCAACTTTTAATTAAATTTTGTTGTATACTACAGACAAGTGTTTGAAGAAAGCCTGTGAAAAATATTAGGTTCACGATTGTTGATCCCTCTGCAGGAACAATAAAAAGACCTCTCAATTGTTTTTTTTAAAAATTAAAGTATTAACATGGTAATGTTTATAGGCCATATGTTATCTGAAAAATAAAATTTGAGACTAATTGATTTGAGTGATGTGATGTGTATGTTGAAAAATAATTCAAAACAGAGTATTGGGTAGACCATAAGATCAATAAACGATCAGTGCTAATAAATTTGGTTCAAAATTTGCACAGATCTACCTTTTAAATGCTTCATCTACGTGTCAAATTTAATCTCCTACCTGTTTGATTTGGTAGTTATAGTGTTATCTTTTATTCGGACAACGGGGCAGATTTTTCTGAATGGATTTCGACCAAAATTTCATAGAAATATGCGAAGTTCACTTACCAAATTTTATCCGTCTGCCTCAAGAATTTCTAAAGTAAAATGTTCACTAAAAGATAGGCGTAATCTTAAAAATATGTTTTTCAGTCTCATATTGGAAAACTCGAATATAAATATTGTGACGATTATATTGATTTCTGTTTGCATATTTCATTTAGGAGAAAAAAACAACATCAAAATTTGTCGTTTTTTCTTCAGAAACTTTGAAATCTAACATCTTTTAAAACCTTTTATATGTGATATCAATTTTATTCTTATACGATTTTTAAGATTTTATACTACCATTCATATTTCAGACTCTATTTTTAAATATTCCTTAAATTACCTCTAAAATGTTTCTTATTATTTTATTTATTATATTTATGACTTCAGGGTATATTAATAATTGCTATTTTAATCTTTGCTTACTTCATAGAAATATTAGACATGTTATCTAACACTTTGCATTTATAGAATTTTCATGAAAGCTCTTTAGTTAGCATTAAACAACAAATTATATCTTTAATGAAATTAAGCTTCAAAATTAATCCGCTTTTGAAATTCAGCTTTTAAATAACTTTATTATTAACTTACTAAAATTTAACAGACACTAGCCAATATTCTTTTCCGATGTCCTCAGTCACCCTGAAAGTCAGTCATCTATCATCCCCTTCTCAGCAATTTTATATCTATGCAGGGGCATTAAAATTAAAACCCAATTTCAATTTTTAATGCTCTTTACTCCAGACGTGAATGCGCCCATTGATAGAGGGCGCAATTTCGTTTTGTGCCCGCGTAACAAATTAATTTCCGGTAACCCTGCATCCTGCCAATCGATATGTCTTATAATTGCCGTCAATGTGTCACAAATTTCACATATTCACTCGCTCTCTGTTGACCGAAGGGAAGATAATTAAAATGGGGCGAAGTGGCAGTTTTAGAGGGGACGACAGAGCAAACACCGGCACGGCCCACCCACCCTTTCTTCTCTTCGACTGTTTGTCTCCCACAATGTGTGTGGGGAGGATTGTGGTGAATATTTACCTAATCTGTTCACCTGCGAGGGCCTACTGTGTCTGGGTGTCCGGGGACACCCGAGAGAATGAGAGCATGTGCCAGGTTCAAAGTGATAGCAGAACTTACATGGCTCAAGATTAGTATTCGGAATTTAGAAAATGTGCGTTACCTAGATAAAGAAAAGCCACTTCATTGGTGGAATATTGTTTGAAGATTTGAATATAAGCATTAAAAGTAATCATGCTTATGGTGACCAGGGACCTTTAAAATGACTTTTGGATTTTTTCACCTTAGCAATTTGAAATTTTACAGGCATTAAAAGTAACACTATAGGATTGTTTGTTTGTATGGGGTTTATTGGCGCAAAAGCCATATTTGGCTATACTGCGCCAAGCAAATAGTTAAATTATAAAAGATAAAAAAATATTAATTTGTTGAATTAATACGTAAGTGTTGAGATTAAATTGTATTAGTTTGATGCAAACAATGGTTAGAGAAAAACAAATTTAATACATACCTTGTACCATAACAGATTGGAACAATGATGTTAATGTATATAAACTTAAAAGGAAAGTTAAACATTGACAGAATAATAAAAAATTTCATATGCAAGTAAAAAACCCAACAGCCCTTAAGAATTTAAAAATATTTGCGTGATATTTTTCACCCACTAGTAATGCTGTAGGAGGTGACACACAAAATTTTAAAGCATTATATTAATTTATTTATGAAGTAATTAATATAGTTAGTTATATTAATTTATTTATGGGTTAGTATAATATAATATTAGTGATAAATAGCGTTAATGAAAAATGTTCCAGGCTCTCCAGATTTGTTCGAAATCACTCCAACTTTTATTATTACTTTCTCTAACCCTTTTGAAACAAAAGTTGGGATTAATCTTGAAGTTTGAGTACGAAATATCAAATTAACCAATGTAATAACTCAAAACTGCTGATTCTTTTTTAAAAAGTTTAAGCAGATAATATAATGCTTTAAAATTTTGCGTGCCATCTTCTTTAGTGTTACTCTTAATGCCTAAAAAATTTCAAATTGCTAAGGTGAAAATTTCCAAGTCATTTTAAAGGTCCCTGATTGCCTTAACAAATACAATTTTGCATAAGATTAATGTCATAGTAAAAGAAAAAAGAAATGTACTACGGTTTTTTTTCTTTTAATCTACATAAGATTCATTTGATATTATCGCATGCTATAGGAAATAAATTTTCTTTTTTTATTCCGTATGGCTAAAATGGATACAGTTAATTTTATTGATATTCCATCTTAAATTTATAAGGTATATCACTGAAGGCATCATTTTCATAGTCAAAGCAACATCTAACTTATACAGACATTTATCTAAAAAGATTAATATCTGCCGGCACAGTACCATAAGAGTAGAGCGTTTTCCCCATATTCTGGGTGTCAGGGGTTCGAATCCCGGTTCAGGTATGGTTTCTTCTGTGTTCTATCTGTAAGGTGTGTGGTTGTCCCCCCCCCAGTAAAAAGGGGCTGTGCAGGCGACTGTGAGGAGTTAATAGTTAAGTCGTAAACTTGGCCCTAGTTGACGCTAGCTACAAAAAACAAGAGACCCTCATTCGGCTTAAAATCAGCGGGCTTGTCAATGGCAAGTGCTGTTAGTAACAACAACAGGAACAGGATCAATATCTATATAATCAGGGTTATGGATGCATGGTCGTACTGAAATCGTTATATTAAAGGAACGCCTCGAGTATTTCATAATATTTTATCACATTATTTTTTGGCTTTATGTCTGTGTGTCTCTAAATGTGATGATCGAAAACTGCTTTGGGATTAGCAAATAAAATTCGGCATACGAAATTACGAATTTAATTTGCAGATTTCTATCAAATTTTTTACGAAATCTGTTCAAAGGAGGTCTATATATCTAGCTCTTCAATGTGCTCATCTAAACATATTCATCATCTAATTCATATTCATATCATTCATATCATATTCATTCATCTGAAACATATTTATTTAACAAATTATGAAATAAGCGTGTCAAACGATGGACCACTTGAACTTTCTCACGCATTTAGATTCAACTACATAAGTCGACAAAATTCGGTATGCATGTGATTACTATAGTAGATCCGAGTCAAAGGGAGGTTTAAATTGACTGGAAAAACACATCTAAAGTACATATTCCTTTGACAGATCCTGTAAAAATTATATTCCTTCCAATAATCTATATTTTATAACTATAATTCGACAATTTCATGAAAGTTATCCGCTGTTTTACCCAAAGTTTACAAAGTATGCCGAGGAAAAGGTATAAGACATTTATTGTAGAATATTAATTGATAAAACTAAAAAGAATATTTTGAAAATTCTTGCAAAGTATTTTTTTAAATATTTTATTGCTTTATTTCAGCAATTTTTCTAGGCAGTCTTTAAATATTTGCCGAGTTAATGTTGTTTTGGGAAAAGAGTGGAAACGGAAAACACATTACATTTTGAGATTTACTTTGCTCATATTCTTCTTTTGATAGTTAAATTATCGGTAAGATATTTTAATGTCTATTGGGAAAAATAATTTTCATTTCGGAATTAGATTATAACATGAAATATGAACTTTAATGGGTATTGAAACTGAGGGGCTGCTAGTAGTATGAGGCTCATACATGGAATGTGATGAATTTCAGTGAGATATTCTCTTTCTTGCACAAACAACTCCCCGTGAATTTTTTACAAAGAAGACTTCAATGCTCTCTAATTCACAATTTATCTATCATGTTTTCAATGAAAATAAACTATATTTTCCTGCATTAGTGTTCAAGCATATCCTGCATACTTACCATTGTCGTTACGTATTTATCAAGTACTAGCCGCCTTTGGCGACCAGTCGGTTCGCCAGTATTAATGCACGCTAAAATTTTCATATGCTATTTTATGTAGCTGTTTCTCATAACAGGTTTTTCACCAAAATATTTTTAAACCAAACAAATTTTGATAATCATATAATTTATTTATAGTATTATTTATTATTATTTTCTTCAGATGATCTGCTTGTACTACTCATCTTTTTCTTTCTATCCGTGCAATGATTGTCCCGGAATTGCTATTTTACTTAAATGGTGGAGGGAAAGGTCTAAAATTCTGTTTTTTCAGAATAATGGGATTCAAATTTTCATAAACGTAAACACACTAAACAAATAAAGACACAATTGGTTTTTAAGAGATGCCAAAGTTTAAAAACAGTTTGGAAAATGCCGCGCACAGAGGAAATAATGGTGACACATACACACCCTTTTTTTTCCTATCCTTTTTCTCTTCACCACTTTTCTTTCTACAAACCCTTACCATTTGTTATTCTTTTTTTTCTTCCCTGCCCAGACTTTATTTTGAGCAGGCATAGATTAAATATCCATACAGACTAATAATAAAAGCAACTATTTTCTTTATTTTTTAAACATCCCGTTATCTATGAATGAAAACCAACTGACTTCGCGCATTTCTTTCTAAACAAACCAAAATTTATTACTTCCTGCTATCTTACTCAGTTGGTGGGGGGGAAGGAAATGAAGATTTTTGGCGGGAAAGTAAGAAAAGTGTCGTTTTAACTATTTTCCTCGCAGTTTTTTCATTTTTTCTCTCCATAAGAACCATCCTCATGTCTTAACAAAAATATTTTTAAAAAGTTAACCGAATCGGTCGAGCCGTTCTCAAGTTTTGCGCTTAGCAACGCATTTCGAGTTCCATTTTTATTAATATAGATAATTTCAGAGTTTTATATTTATTTTTAAAAAATTGATAAAGAAGTATTTAACAAATAAAATAATTTAGATTTCAGGATTTGAGAAATTTGAAATTTTGTCTTAAACGGACAATTCTTGAGCAAAATATAACACAACAAATAAAAATTTTATATTGAAAAGTCTTGAGAATACTGTTTCAATAACATAGAAAATTTGTTTTACATTTATTCTTCACTTCTTTATGAACCACTTTCATCTGTCCAACTATTTGCAAACATAAAATTATAAATAATATCTTTATTCTCTTCAATAGATTATATTATTTCTTCAAACAAAATGAAGAAATAAAGACTTTTCTATAAATAAATTGAATGAACCTTCCCTTTGTTAAATAAAACTAATGGGATACCTTAAAAGATAAAACTTGTTCCAAAATAACCAAATTAATGCCTTAATCCACTTACACAATGCTTCAAATTACTCTTTTATTATTAATCGAAAAGAACTTGCTACGGCGAATCTTTTCCTAGCGCCGCTAACGGATTTAAACCAAACATCAAATAAACCGTAAGGCAGCCATGATTAACTTTTCCAGAAAGCCGGGGAAAATTAATTGAAGCAGTTAAGTAATTTACTAAAACCTAAATAAAAGATAGAAATTAAACTTTTCTCTAAGTATTCCTTTCCTAAACACGCGACCACAAAAGTAAGTGCACGCAAAAATAAAAACCGTTTCTGAGTAATATCTAAAATTACTCTCTCTCGGCTTTTGCAAACGTTTTATTTACCCTCTGTGGATACTTTTAGCGAAATTAACACATACCTCTCAACTCCAAGGAAACTTTCCGTGACTATTATCAACCGAAATAAACCCACTTTTGTTGGTACTCTTGAAAAGATTAATAATAAATATGATGAAAAAAAAATAAAGTGTTATCATCATGTAATAATAGCTATTATTCGGATGAGAAGGAAGAATTTTTTTTTCGTTGAAAATCTTTACTTAGCAGAGGTGTGGGGGGGGGACCTTACAAGTCTTCCTGTCATTAATCTTTCTTTGTGAAATTCTGCCGTTGAAAAGAACGGGCGAAATGCGTTTGTAATTAAAGTGGGCAAAATGTAAATTTATCTTCGTGTGTTTTCCATTGCGTCTGACGGAGAAAGCTCTTTTAAAGGGGAAAGGAGAAGAAAATGGACTGGAAGTTTTACAGTGAAACTTCTATACAGGAGGGAAATGGAAGTTACAAAGAGCGAGACGGTCAATTTAATTTTTTTTTAATATTTTATATTTTCACTTTGAAAAAGTATTTGATGAGTTGAAAGGTGGAAAATAAATGATTAATAAGCATTGTATAAACTTCATAAAGTAGTATTTTTTATTAATTTGTGGTGGATTTGCTTTCCTTGTGAAAACGTTGGAAGATTTATAATAAACCTACCTCTTGATTTTTTTCTTTTGATTATTTGGTCAATTGAAGCTATGTAAGTTGGAAATTGAATACGCATTTAAATTTTAAATTAACAAATGGTACATTATTATGTAATTGTGCAAGAAAAATGTTCCTTAATTAAACATTTTATAAAGGGTGTAAATACTAAAATTAAAAGGAAAAATATTAACATACTTTTATATTGGTTTATATTTTATAACATTTCCATTTTTTGTTCCTTGGTTATATATCCAAAATCTGTTCACGAATTAATCAGAATAAAGATTTCATACTGTTTTCAAAAACTAATTCATCTTTATAATGTAATCATTTTTTAAAATCATATATATTTAATTAAATCCTTGTTTTTTTTTCTTGAGTAGAAGTATTAAAAAATGTATTTTATGTCTGAAAATATTCATTCCTGACGTATTGTTAAATTTTATACTACATAAAAAGAAAGTTTTTGTAAAATGTCAGTTGATCTGTTTTCTTATCTGTCTATGAATATGATAAATAATAAAAAGACGAAAATTTGAATTTTTTAAATATAATTCCTGCACAGAAAAATTGTAAATTTTTATCAAATCTTTGGACGAACTACTACAAAGTGAAGACCATTCCAGTTGTTTTCTTTGTACATTTAGTCTCAATAAAAAGAAATATGAAGAATTATGCGGTTAAATACTGGTATATTTTTACTTGCTTAGAACTGTAGATTCATTCCACATTTCGGACAAATTCTATCGAAAAGATGATTGTCAGTTTCTTTAAACATGTGTATGTGAAAGCGATAACTCAAAAATGCAACATGGTTGATAAAATTTCACTTAAAGGCAGTGTGACAAGATTATAGATTTCTTTCAGCATCTAAAACGATCAGTTAGAGAGAACAGTTCCAAAGTGGGAAATCGATTATCTGTTCTATAAACACAAAACAGGAATAGAAATAAAATATAATAGAAGTCCTAAACAACAATTCCTAAGCCCTAAGTCATGAAACTAGCCGCCTTTAGCGACTATTGATAATCATAGAAAAGTTAACTCATATTAGTTTTGTTTGATTTTAATTAAATCTCTTACGCATAACTTGATGCTCATTATTTTTTCAATAAAGTATTTTGTGATAAATATTAAAGTCGTGTTGTATAGACTTACACATGTTCTATTTGTTGCATACAGGAAGGTTTCTAATGAAATCAATTCTAATTTACCATTGAAATCTTGACAAAAGGAGAAATAATTACTTTCTATTATACCATTTTCAGCGATATTGGATATCAATCTCTTAATCCTCAAATAAACTACGCCAATGATAAACAAAATTCTTCTTTCAAAATTTTCAACAATGAAAAGAAATAACACTATTATTTATCTGGTGAATAGTAGAAACGTTCTGAATTTCATTATAACAATGAATACATGGTTAAAATTCATGTTAAAATATTTCATTTTTCAAAATTAAAAAATAAACTAAGCACATCATTTAAATAAAATCGTAAAAATGACAACGTTCTAAAATATCAAAGGGTATATATATATATATATATATATATATATATATATATATATATATATTGCAATAATATTTTTGGAAGCTATCATAGGTAAAAGCCTAAATCTTAAATAATCTTTAATTATCAAAAATTTCAAAAAACATAGAAACGATCGTTTCAAAATTCACATTTCCATTCTAAAAGTTTATTTATGTTAAATTGTGTTAAACGATTTCTCACGTAGAATTACAGCATACACAAGCCCGTTTATTATTTGTAGAGATTTAAACAATGCATTTAGAAGATCCTTACAAATTGTAAATTAAGCCCACAAAATTCGTATTTGAAGTGTTTTTATTACAAATAAATAAATTTATTGCCAGTCAATACAACTATATGTGATGCCAATGTTTAGAATGAAAAATAGAGAAAAATTTAGACTATATTTAATATAAAAATGATTAACAAGAAATCTGCTATGCATATTGCAATGAATCCTGCCAGAGCATAATTTTTTAAACGGCCAAGCACCACGTGCTCGTGGAAGTTAAATTACATTTTTATTCATTTTAATCATTTCTTTGAATGAGTCACTTTACTATTGCATTTATTGTTTAAAAAAATATCACATTTCCTATTTATTTCATTTTATATAATCACTTGCTCAAAATGACATTTTCTGGATTTTATTTGTTGCAGTCATTAACTTATTTTTTAAAAAATCCGAGCTTTTGTAAATGCAATGCCAACGCTTTATTAAAATCTGATTTTTTGAGATGCTCGAGCAGATAATAAAATTTTTATTTTTCGCTTGCGGATATTTGCTGTAACCAAAAACCTCATCTTGAAAAACAACATTATATTCTGACATGATAATAAAATCTATTATAAATCGCATAAAATATGAAATATATAAAATATTATCACAAAAACGAGTAAACTTTCTATTTTTTTACACCCATTTAAATGCGATTTTCCTTTTCAAAGCAATTCCTTATCCGTATGAATTAATAAAAAGGACTTTTCTTCACAATGAGTCTAAAAGTTTTTCATCCCTACTCAAGAAATTGCAGAAACAATAAGTTTATTCATTCGAACTGAAACAATGGATATTATTTATGCCTCAAGAAATTAACTAAATTGAGTTTTGTTGCTCGTAACATTTTTTTTTCATTACAGAATTCTTTTTTTAAAATAAGGTATTAATCTAGAACTAATGAATTCAAAGGAAAGATTAATATCCTTGTTCATAAGCATCTGCCTTTTGTGTATTTCATTTATTTAAATGTAATATTTGAATGCAGTTTCTCGAGCACAATGCGGAATGATTTTTTTTCTTTGTTTACTCCAAATTAGTAGCGCGATTTGAATTTTTTCATTAAAACAAAATAATAATAATAATTGAATTTGTGTTTGCCTTCTTTAATATGAATGCAAAACAAGTTACACGAATAAAAAGTTTCTTTCAACCATGGTATTGTTTAATGTCATCATTTGAGAAAGTGAATCTGGTACATTCAGTTAATCAACACTTATTTTTTTCCCCCAAGAATTTTACAATTAGTCCTTTTTAAACATTTAATTACAATGAAACTCAGAAAAAAGTAATTTCAAAATGAAGAATTTTTCATTAGTGTATTTTTTAAATCCAGATTTGAAGGATATTTTCATCAGACATATAAATATAGTAGGAAAATTTTATTACTTCTTGTATCAATTCAAAACTCTTGTAAATAGCTTAAGTAAAAATGAAAATTTAGGTTTACAATAGAATTAAAATTAGTAAAAAAAATGGAAAATTGAGTAGTTAACTTTTTTTTTTTGCATAAGAGAGCTAAATAAAAGTTTCAAATTTACATTTTTAAACTCTATTCCTTCAATCTGCCATTTTAATAAAAATTTACATTTTTTTTTCTTGTTATCAAAACTTGAAACCGATAAAGTTATATCTCTTCTATTAGAAAAAGATGAACAAATGCTATTATTATCTGCGGTAAACTTTTATGAATTCCGAAATAGAAAAGCAAAAATTACTGGAACCGATCCTTTTCTACATTATATGTAAAATTCCTCTTCCAGCACAACTTATTAAAAAAATATTAACAAATCAGAAATAACTTATCGACTTGAAATATTTAAATTTATAATAATTCATTTCATGAATTCAGCTGTACAGTTTTTAAGACGTTTAAGTACATTCATCCCAAATATCTAATTTAATTGTGAATGAATTCTATATTTAGTATTTGAACTTATTATGATGCATATGAAAGTATTTGAGTCAGATTTTTTAAGCTATGATTTTAGATATCTCTCGATTTTATAAACAAAGAATAAAAATAGGACTGCCTTTTTAGTATGAAGATGAAATATTATATACTTCTGTCAGTTTAGCTATATTAACGTCCCATTTTAAAGCAACACTAAGGATATTTTGGGACGGACCACGTAATTTTGAGTCAAGGTCAGATGACGAGGAAGACATCTGTGCTGTCACCCCCCTCTCCACGTTAAACCAGCGGGAGGACGTTTGGACATGTCAGATTTAACGTGCAACTGATCTTCTTACACGATGGTTCTTCAGTGAAATCGGGTCTCGAACTAGAAACCCTTCGGCCCACTAGCCGAGAAATTACCGCCAAGCCACCACGGTCCTTATCTGCCTGTAAAGCGAATGATTAATCAGAATTACAATTACCGATTGGTCCATTTACCATAGCTTTAACCTATTAATATCGTATTAATTTTAAATCACAACTGTTAATTTCGTTTTGAAAGTATCAAACTTGTTATACAAAATTATGTTGTTGTTACTAATGGCACTTGCCATGGAACCGTTAATACAGCAGTAGATTTAAGCCGAAAAGGAGCGTCTCTTGTTTTTGAAGAAGCGGCAACTAGGGCCAAGAGTACGACTTAGCTACACACTTACCACATTCGCTTGCACAGCCCCTTTTTACAGGGGGAGCACAGTCACACATCTCACAGATAGCACACAGAAGAACAACCATGTCCAAACCAGGACTCGAACCCGGGACTCCCAGAACAAGAGGAAGACGCGCTACCTCTATGCCAGAAAGCCGGCATATAAAGTTATAACAAATATAAAAGAGTTCTTCTCTCATCTTTACCTGTGTCTCCGTTTCTTCTTTTTCTTTTTATTCATGGAGTTCACATCTTCACCAAGGCCGTTCTTCGTGAAGTCTGCACCGATTACTGCAAAATAAAATAGAAATCTGGTAAGATTGATCACATTAACTTAAAAGAGATAAACGTAAAATATCAAACAGAAAAAAGGATTTTTTATAATGGATACAATATAGTCTTTCAGATAGTCACACACACAAAAAAAAGGATAAAATTTATTTCAATTATTATTTATACTTTAAAAGAATAATGGTATGAAAAAGAGAAGAAAGAATTTATACGTTTTAAATTAAGATTTCATATACTAGCATTTTTCTTATATCATAATTTAAATAAAAATTAATCAAAATTTCGCTAAATCAACTCATTTTGTGTTGATATAATCAATTGGGTTCAAACTGTTTTTATTTGTTTCTATTTAGCAAACATAAAACTGATTTGTTTTCCAGTTATTAATTTTTTATCCTGAATTTATGGTATATATATGCGAATAATAAAGAAGAGTCTATGGATGTTTTGGTACTTTATAGACAACACCATTTGACCGACAGTGCAAAATTTGACATATATATACTATGGATAATGAAACTACGTAAATCGCAGCGTTTTTAAAAAAATTTAATTAGAATTCTATTGTTTTACTACTTAAACTGAATTTCGAAGTTTTCCTTTATAGCTTTCGAATATAATATGACCCAAAAAGGAATTTTACACCGTTTCAAAATTCAAAATTTTTAAATTTAATAGTCGTGCAAATTTCTTTTGAATTTTTACAATTTTTCAAAAGTTTTATTTGTCTTCTTTACAGCATTAGATGATATTTCTGACTTGGATTTCGTACCGTGTTCATTGTTTCATAAACTATCTGATCTCGTGATTTTTCCAATAGTTGAAATTTAAAGAAGAAATGTTTTGTTTAAAATCTGTGGTATTCACGAAGGGACAAAAAAAAGTGAAATTACAGTTCCGTTATATAAGAGATGAACCGTAACATTTAAAATTTTAATTTTTAGAATTAGAGTTCATTAGAAAGTTTACTTTGTGCAGTGACTGAGCATTGCATTAAAAAATGATACATGTATAAGTATCTAAATGGAAGTGTTATATTTATTTATTTTTACTAATATTTTTTGCGATTGAGGATAGATTTTTAAATTTTCAATTTACCAAAAGTTTATTACTTTTCTGTTAAGTTAGATTGGTGGTTTTAAGGAAGAAAAATTATAAAAATAACAATTTATAGAATAATAATTCCGAAGATAGTCAAATATAAAAAGATTAAAAGAACATTGTTTACCCAAAAATTTCGGAAATTCTTCATTAATGTATTTGTGTTAATGTAATGAACAGATCCCCATTATTTGATACAATTGACAATTAATCTTCTTAGAACCTTATTCCATATCAAATGAGAATTAAAAAAATACTTGCATGATAAAATACGAAAACTTAACTGATGCTCTTTTTTTTCAACTATTTCTCTCTCTTTAAAACTTAATTCTTTATCTCTTATTATTTACGAATTGTGACAAGGTTTTTCAGATTCTTAAAAACTATACTACAGAATTTACAATCAATCTGATTAATCATACACTTAAGAAAAGGATAGCAAATCCCTTAGGTTAAATGACTACGATGAAAATCCTGGGCATCTAGCACAGATTTAGAATGTTTACACACTAGATTAAAGAAAATTGTAAATAAAAGAAGATAATTAAGAATGGTAATACTCTAAACTGTCTTACATAAAACTTAGGTTAAATATTTCTCTTATTGCCTCTCCTTTTTTTTAATTAAGAGTCTTTAGTTATAGAAAGATTAATATTTTGACTACGGCTAAACCCTCGCATACGAAAAAGAAAGATATTTGAAATGCGATTATTGAAATCATAACTAATGTGATACTATATATAAAAAAGGACCCTAACAAAATGCACATATATTTCCATTGAAATATTGGATGGAAATGAAGTGTTTATCTAAAAAACATTTCGTAAAATTGAAACGTAACATTTTCATCAAGACTTAAACATATTCTTAAACTTTTTTCTCTTGTACGGATGGCACAATCAGTCCAAGATGTGAGGACTGGGTAAAATTTTAATTTTTAACGAGAAGGCGTCTTTGATATTAAAAGGTTTTGTGGTGTCTTGAATTCTGCATACTCAATTTTTGTTCAGTTTAATCTCGCATTTTTGTTGAGGTTAGGTGTATGTGACTCTATATCGATGTTTGTGATATTTAATTGTGAAATTGAAATACTGAAAATTAATAAAAAAAGAACTGAATTACCATCTTGAAACTTTTAGAACTACAAAGGGTCATGCTTTGATGTTTGTAAAGGAAATTGATTTCATTGTAAATTTTATCAATGTATCTTTTGCATTTGCGTCATTTGTCAATTGCGCAATGTATTATTATATAATTGTGTAATTTAACATTGTATTACAATTTACAATACAAAAAAAAATTAAAATATGGTTTTTGTGCAGCAAATTTTCATAATTTAGAAAGAGATTTTGCGCTTATCCAATATATCTAACCTTTGTTGTCATGAAACTTATGTATGAGATAAAAATTTAAATTATTAGATTTTTTTAAAAAAGTGGTTTTCTTGATATGGTTTTTTATAAAATCAAAACACGGCTGTAACTTGATTAATGTCATCATCAACATGAACTACCACGTCATAAAACATTGCTCTTAGCTGCTTCCAAACTTGCTTGTACAAAAAATTAAATTTTTTTAAAAAAGAAGCTAGCTCTATTTTATCTGAACTCCTACCCCTGCTCATGTGTAATTAACAAGTACCAATAGATGTAGGAGATCCTTTCCCAGGTATAATGTATGGAAGCAAAACTGCTCCCCCCTACTTTAAGGAGAAAAAGAGAGGAAAAAAAATTATAAATCTATCACGTGTGGAGGTGGTTGAGGGGGGGCACTTTTAACCTTCCAACGAGAGAAAATATGACCCAGGGAGAAGGGGGTCCATAAATTGCGCCCTTCATAAGCCCCGCATTCCACGCCGCCAAAAATGAAGCTCGCCTCCCCAACATACAAGGATGGAATTCGAGCGCTCCAACCCAAGGGTTGCCGCAAATTTTGGACTCTTGGGGATCCCATATTTGGCGAGCTTTCTGCCCTGAACCGAGATTTAATGAGTTACGAATGGGTTGAAAATGGTGTTCAATGTATCAGAAATGTTAAATTTCCCAAGGTGATGTTAAAAATCTATAACTTTTGATAAAATTAATTTATTTATGATTTGTAGTTTAGATTTACCCATAAACGAACAAAAAAGTAATGACCGATGTTTTCCTTTTTTAAACCATTCTATTTCAGTTTAATATAATAACCAACTCTATACGTACTACTAATAAATAAATCATTAATTAATAAATCATTGCTCATTAAAAAAAGAATAACGAAGAAAAGATAAAAATTAGAAAACTAACAAAATTATAAATGTTAAAAAAAAACGGAAAAAATTATTTCAAGCATACAAAAATCTTGTTGTTGTTGTTATTATGGCCTATGAACAAGCCCGCCACTGATACAGCAGCAGATGTAAGCCGAAAGGAGCGTCTCTTGTTTATGAAACAGCGCCAACTTGGTCCAAGAGTACGACTTAGCTACACACTCACCACATTTGCTTGCACAGCCCCTTTTTACAGTTTTACAGGGGGGCAGAGTTACACATCTCACGAATAGCAAACAGAAGAACAACCATGCCCGAACCGGGACTCCCAGAACACGAGGAAGACGCGCTACCTCTGAGCCAGAGAGCCGGCATATACAAAAATCTAAAACTAACTATGCAGATTTTTCGTAGAAAGGTTGTTCTAATGATTAAAGCAGTAAAATTCCTAATATAGCAGTCAATATAATGGGATGTTTATCTTCTATTTAAAGTTCAATAAAACTTTCATAAAATTTCCATAATCTTTTTATCAAAATGAAGTCCTTCTGAGGTAAATCTCACCATTTTTTAGTCTTAAGAAATGAAATCAGTTGCAAAAGCAATATTTGATTTTTAAAACGATGAGTTAATAATGAGCAAATATCGAGTTAAAGATAGATTTAAGAACCCTCCCAAAATCAGAGATTTTCTTTTAATTGGATCTACATCTGTAATCATCAACATTATTACGCTTTAATTGAATTACTTATATTGTTACTTATCCAAAAGGCTAATAAAATTAATCATTAAATGATTTTGTGCGAACACTTTTCGCATTTAATAAAATACGAAACTATACCTTCCTAACATTCTAATCAACCTCAAATCGTTTATTGTGACTTTTTTCAACAATTTTTAATATCATGCAAAATCAATGAAAATGAAAATTCTGTAGATACCGATCAATAGTCTGTTGGATTTTCAACCAGAAGATCAGTTGGTTCAATCCCTTTCAAGAGAGCTCAAAGACACTAATCGAATAAAACCATATATTTGAAGTTTGGATAACTCAAAAGTAAAAATAATAATAATTTTTAAAAAATTCTATTTACTCAAAGACATTTCAGATAATTCTTTAAATATTTCCAGGAACTTAATCATAAGTTTGTATTGGAGACACTTTATAAAGGAGTAGTTTCACGCTTAATAAACACGGATTTGCCGAACCTGTGAAATGCCTGTCATATCTACCGTTCTTGGCACCCTCATAACTCGCCAAATCCGCCATCCTTGCCCGAGCATCCCCTTCTCATTGATGTAATATTCAAGCGTGGGGTGGCAGGAACGGGGGGAGGTTTCTTTCATTCATTGCCCGATATTAGGCTTAGTGGCTGAGGCATGCCAAGAATTTCCCAAACCCCTGGCGTTAATTAAATTACTTGGCCATTAGTAAGTCAGCCGGATTAATGGAATATTTGGTATCCGGCCTTCAGACCGGACATCGCGGTATGCCGCCGTCCACTAAATTAGCGGATAACTCGGCCTTTTTCAAATTCGCTCCGGTGAGGAGAGATGGAATTTGTCACTCACCACGCTTTAAATAGCTCACTTGTGCGAATTCTTGAGCGTTTGACGAATTTTTTTTCGCGATAAGAAGCTATTCCGACTATTTTAAAACAGGATGTGAATTGAAAGAATAGATGATTTATTTTTATTTTGAGAAAAATTCTCTTCTGAGTGTGTGTGTCAATAATTTTCAAATTTATAGTATTTGGGATTAACTTTTACATTTGAATTTTAAATTTGTACCTTCACTTTCTTCTACTGATTTATGAAGTTGATGCCAAAATACCACTTGAATTGTTTGTAATTATTTATGTACTTTTAGTCCAGCATATATTTTTCTATTTATTTATTTATTATTATCATGTCAGAACATGATGTTGTTTTAGGGATGAGGTAAAAATCCGCAAATAAAAATATCCGCAGGCGAAAAATAAAAATTTTATTATCTGCACGAGCATCTCAAAAAATCAGCTTTTAATAACGCGTTGCCATTGCATTTACAAAAGCTCTGATTAAAAGAAATAAGTCAATGACTTCAGCAAATAGATCCTAGAATAATGTCATTCTGAGCATGTGATTATAGGAAATGAAAGAAATAGGAAATGCGATATTTTTTCAAACAATAAATGCGAGACAAAGTTTTTTGGATCGTTTGCAATACTAAAGTGACTCATTCAATGAAACAATTAAAATGAATAAAAATATAATTTAAGTACGCGGTGCTTGGCCGTTCAAGAAATGATGTTTTGACACGATACACTGAAATATGCATAGCAAATTTCATTTTAACCTTTTTATTTATTTGTTTGTTTTTAAAATGTACAAAACTATTGACAGTATTAATTTTTATGCACCGTTTTTGACTCCATTTATGGCATCCTAAATGGATCCTGTTTTAATCATATAAATAAAAGATGTGCTTCTACAATTTTAATGGTCTTATGACGAGGATAACACATGAAGTATTCAATTCACCAAAATTTCTCATATATTCTCTCAGGGTTGGTCAGGTTTTATTGTTGAATATATTTAATGCATATAATTAATCTTCGATTGTATGCTATTCGAACCAGCGATTATCTAACTACAAAATAATTACCACATCATTAGATAACCATCAAATAAATTCTTTTTTCGGGAACTAGTTGAAATGTTTCTTTCAACGAAGAATTTAAGCTTCAAATTTCTACAGACATGCAATTCCATTCATTTAACAGATATAAGCTCAATTACATTCACATTTAATTTAATATTATCTCACCTAAAATTTTAATTGATAATCCAGTAATTGAATAATCAATAATGAATAAATCGAAAATGAATAATTAATAAGGAATAAATCGAATAATGAATAATCATTAATGAGTAAATAGAATAATCATTGAACAATAAGGAATAAATAATAAATGAATAGAAACAAATTCATGACAATGTAAAGACAGAAGTTAGATCAAGCAGAGGCAAAGTTTTGCGCTGGCATTATTCATATTCCAAGTAAAGTATATCAAAGGATCCTTCAATAAAAATTTATCTGATTCAAATAATTCAATATGCAAAACTTCAAGCTAAAAGAGTTTTAATATATTTTTATATATTCAGCTATATTACAGGAAAAGGTAAGGTATTTAAAGATAAAGGAACTTCTTAAGAATTTCTTCCAAAATTAAATCTGAAATGCATTGCCAAAAAATGTTAAAGAATATTCAGAAGGATTGATTAAAAGCATTGATGGAACTGAAATATATTTAGTACAAAAAATGAACCGAATTCTCATACCCAAATTATCAATAATGGAAAAAATATATTATGAATAATGGAATAAAAATATTTATAACAATAACAGCAATAGAAACTCACAATATAAAATAATTAAGTCATTTTCTAACTAGATAAAAAAGAAGAAGAAAATTATTATAGTTAATTTTTATTAAAGAATTAGAAGAATTATAATTAAAATAAATAATTTATCAAAAAATTATTGATTTTCCCAAGAATTGAACTCACATTCTTCACCTTGACTTAAAAAATACTGAAATCCTTGCATTTTACCGATTGAGTTACTGACTGTTGATTTCAGCTTTCATTACAAGCTGCTAAACCTCTATGAAAAGTATTTAAAATTAACGAAATTTCATTTATGAGTTAATATTTGAAAAAACTACATTAACATCGTCGTTCACTACAAGTTTAAAAAAATGTATTTGAAGTTGAGTGGATTAATAAAAAGTATTTTATAAACGATTGAAAATTTGAATAAATTATATAAAGAAATTGTGCATTAATTGTAGGAATTGAAAAAAAGACTTTACTCTCATTACAATAATAAAAATATTGTTACATTAAAAAAATACTCCTTTCTTTTCTTTTCTTTTTAATTTTAATTTTTCAAAATTGGATCACGTGGACAAGTTTTTATTTCTTTATTTAATTCTTTTTTTAATCTATTGAAGATAAATTGGCAACAATGCGAACAAAATATCCGTTTTAGAAAGTTCCATAATTTTTGCGTGATGCATAAATTAATGCGTATGCTAGAATTCTTTTCAATGTATCTTATTATGATCTTTATCTTTTGAGTGAAAATGAATGAGAGCATTCTTATCTTTATTTTATATTTTGAAGTAAGTCAAGCCTTTTTTTTCTAGCATTGAATTTTCTTCACAATAATATTGTAAAAAAGGCTGAAAATTATTTTTTTAAACTAGTTTAAAAATTTAAAACCAAATTTGTTTTGCTATATTATATAAGAATCAAGTTATAATTAATAAAAAATCCTCTGAATCGCTCTTAATTTTAAAAATAAACCTTCCTTTCTACCGCGAATTTAATAGTTCTGTCTCTAATACCCTGCCCTGTAAGAAAAACGTACATTATCCTTAATGATTTATCTAAATTAAGCACACCGATCCCAAGATATACTCTTTCTTCTTTTTTATTTTAATGTTTATTCCGATAAAAGAATATTAATAATTCTCATAGCAAAACTCCTGCTTTTTACACAGAATAGAAATAAACTTATTTTAAACTCCAAAAATCCCCAAATCCTTAATTTAAAAATTGATCAGTGTAAATTTTGAAAACCGATTTTATTAGCTAAATACATAATATTTTCTTTTATATCTTTTAATTTCAAGAGTAAATTTTAATGCATAAAATTTATTTCTTCTAATTAACTGAGTCTTTTTTGGAATTTTATGATGGCATTAGTATTCGTAATCCAATATCCAAGGCAAATTTTGAAAGAATTTTTCATTCTTTTAGTAGTTACATTATATTGATTTATCTGACATTTTAATTCATTGCAGGATGCTTTAATTAATGAATATATCTAGAATGGGAAATGGGAATAAAAATGGTGTGTATTATATCATTTTCACAGTTTATTGTTTCCCCGGCATTTGTAATTGCAGGATAAAGAAGAAACTTTTACGGAGGCTGAAATTAAGTAGTGATCGTTTGTTTTTGTTTACATTTGCCAGTGACATCTAACGTTGATGATGCGAAGAAACTATAAGTGCCTCAATTACAAGAGAATGATGTAATACACGATTCTCTTTTTTATACATAAGTATATGTTTATACATTTTTGTACATAAGTATTATGTTTCCTTATACTTTTTTTTATCATGTAAGAATATGATGTTATTTTGGTTAGGAGATTTTGATTGCTCTTAAATTCAAGGGGGGATATTTTTTACCTGCTTTTACTGTATTGCATTATTATTACGCCTACTTCTTTGACAATAGATGCGTTTTTAAAAAGCTGACCAGTTTTTACCTGTGTTGCTTTATTATTACGATTTCTTCTTTGACAGCAGATCCGTTTTTAAAAAGCTGGCGAAGAACTATGACATCATAGCTGTTATTTCACCTCCAAATCGGTCGAGCTCCAACACTTCAAAACCAACAAGAAAAATTGAAAATGAAATTCGAAAAAAATAATCACACACACACACACACACACACACACACACACACAAACTGGTTTAAACTGATTAATGACTTAAATTAATTAAGACAAATAATGATTTTAAAAATAAGAATGTCATCAGATAATAACTTAAAGTTTACGATCGAAGATTTCATTTTCTTTTTTATGTATTTTGTTTCGTCATACAATTGCGAATTTCTACTCGCTTGGAGACTGTAGGAAAATGGATACGTTTACTTTCAGTTAAGTTATTTACAAATAACGTTCACAATTCTCCCAAAAACGTATTTTCGAACATCAAATTATGATGGAAATTAAAGCTAGTTATTTTAATGGGAGTCAATTCATTGTATATACAAATATTTCTAATACAGTAAAATCGCCTAACATGTTATTAAAGATATGATATTTCATTTTACTTTCTAATTTTTATTTTACTGTAATTTTCACTTTCTTATTTCTTAAGTAAAGGTCACAGATATTAAACAGAATCCTTCTTTAACTTTCAACAGCGGGAAAAAAATCGATAGTTTAAATATTTGACCCAGAAATGGAAATTTGAATGCTATTGCAACAATAAAATGTATAGTTGATAAATACAGTAAAACAATATTTTTTGTAAAAAAATGTCGAAACTTTAAAAAATTTATTTATTTTACATTTATTTAAAATTTACTTTCTTTAAATTCACAATAACTTTCTTCAATTAGTGTTAAAATAAGTTTTATGTCTTAATATCATTAAGTTATTATTAATCAGGATAAATACCAAAACTGATTAAGTTCCAACTTATAAAAATTTAGAAAAATCGTTCCGAAGTGCACAACTTCTAAAGTATATCAATACCAAATTTCGTAATTTTATATTAAACAATGTGATCTATAGAGTTTCAACACTCACATTTTCCTCGTTATTATTATTACTATTATTATTAGAGATAAAAATAAAGATAGAGAATGCCATTAAAAGAAACATTGAAATAATATTTATATCCCTGTTTTGTTTAAGTACATCTCTTATTTTGAAATATATCGCGATCATAATAAGGAATATATATTTGTCTGTAATAATATATGGGTTAAGTTACATAATTAAGTCACATTTCATTATTATTATCATGTCAGAACATGATATTGTTTTAGGAATGAGGTTCTGTGGCGTCAACAGAAACCCGAAGGCGAAAAATAAAAATTTTATTATCAGCTCGAGCAACTCAAAAAATCAGCTTTTAATATTGTGTAACCATTGCATTTATAAAAGCTCTGATTTTTTAAAAAAATAAGTTAATGACTACCGAAAATAAAACCTAGAAAAATATCATTTTGAGCACGTGATTATATGAAATGAAATGAAAATTGGAAATGTGATATTTTTTAAACAATAAATGCGAGACAAAGTTTTTTGGATCGTTTGCAAAACTAAAGTGACTCTTTCGATGATGGAATTAAAATGAATAAAAATATAATTTAACTCTCACGAGCACGTGGTGCTTGGCCGTTCAAGAAATTATGTTCTGACATGATACATTGAAATAGACATAGATGATTTCATTTTAATCTTTTCTATTAGTTTAAGAACAGAAGAAATATATATTATAACACTTGAACTTCCCGTGAGAAAAAAGTTATAACTTATTTCTCTAATAGAATAATAAATAATATTCCAGATGAAATCAATGCTAAATTCTACGTAACCTTGTTGAATATTAAATTATGAAACTTCTTATTATGCCATCTTAAAGAGATGTAAGTAGGAGCACGTTTCGCTCTCTTTTATTTTGTCTTCGTGATTTTATTAAAAAAGAAATGAAGGACGTAAAAGGACAAGATAAGAAATGTAAAAGATGTTTCTTCACATCTTTAAACCATTCGTATAGGGTTTTGTGAAAAAGAACGAATAAAAAAAAAGAAAGTCAGTCCATATAATGAGCTGTTAAAATAATAGGTTATGAAATGCTTCGTGCAAGATATAAACAATAGCTCGCTGTCGGGATTTTTGATTGACAGCTGGTGAATGGAATAAAAAAAACCAATAGGAGGGCTTGATTTTGCTGAAAGGATGTTTAGGAAGGATGAAGTAACCACACGTGACCTTCAAGAATCGATTTTTAAAAACGACTTATTTCTTTAAGAATTTTCAGATTTAACATTAAAAAAAATACTTGGATTGTGTTAAATTACAGATATTTCTATCAAAATAAATCTAATATCTTTTTTAAATTTTCATAAATGTGCGTGATTTAATAATGTTGCCATTCATTTTAACATTTAATTTGTTGTTATTGTTGGTTGCGAGACATAAACATGGATTCGATTTGTAACTAACAATTAAATATAAAGGATTTAAATTTGAATGCGAGAAAGTTTTTAAAATAATATAATAAAAAACAAGTAAAGAAATGAAATTTTATTTTATTTTTGACTTAGGGTGTAAAACGCTTTATTTCTAGAAGTAATAAGCTTGATTACTTTTAAGTTTTATTTTCATTGAAATTTATAGCTATGCAGTTTTAAAATCTAAGAGATTGCTGACATTCAATTATAGCATAAATAATTTCTTGTATTAATAATTACATCCCAATATGATTATGTTTTATTTTCCATACAAATTTTGAAATGTTTTCAAACCTAGCTGAATGAAATTTGCCAGATTTGAAGTTTTCGATTACATTAACGTTACTTTCAAATATAAATTTCACTTGATATAAGTATATATATTTTCAGACAATTGATTATCAGTTATACATTTTTAAAAAAAAAATTAGAAAAGGAGTGATCTTTGCTTTTTAAAAAACAAGTTTTTATTTCACTTTCAAAGGTAAACATAGTTTCCTGTACATGTTTTCCACATGAAATTTCACTTAAAATGGATAAACACTGAATTAGGTACAATTCAGCAAGATTAATGGGTGAAAAATTTTTTGATTCTTACAAATATTAACTTTTAAAAGTTAAAATTCATTCTGAAATTTCTTTTCAGCTTAGTTTTCATAATTTTTTTAAAAAATTTGATATTACTTTTATCTACAGTTGTTTTCCTTAGATTGTGTTCCTTTGATTTTCATAATAGCTATTTTTTTTAAAAAAATTTGTAATTGAAAAAAATCAAAACAATTTATTTTTATTATTTTTATCTTAGACTAGAAAAAATAGTATTTAAATAAGATTTAAATCTGAAAATAGCACAATCGTAACATAATATTTATGTAATTTTAAAATGCAATTTTTATGTAATTTTTAAAAAATTAACACATGAATATCAAAATACTTACAGGCACATTTCAAAATTATTTAATACTGGTTTAATGCGAAAGCGTATAAATGCAGTGTTTGAAAAATAATGTTTACTATAGCTTAAAATATTTGAAAATTTATTAAAATTAGAGAAAAAAATGCATTGAAATAAAATTGATTTCACTGAAAGAATCTTTAAAATTTTTAAACTGTAAAAAATAATTTTTGTTCAATAATCTACTGCGAAGTAATTGAGGGGAAAAAACAGTTTCTTATTATAAAATCTGGTTCAAATTTTGAAATAGCTTTCCTTAGTGAGCGTCTGCTACCTAAAAAGTAACTATTGGTCAAATTTAGTAACTCTAAGTTCTGCAGTCTGCCATGCTGGTAACTAAAAATGAAGAGTTTTTAACTGTTTCTGCAGATTAACTTATAGCCAATTTGGTTCTTATTAGAGCACTTCAAAGTTATATTTAAAAGGCTTATAAGAGGATTGCTTATATTGGATATTAATTTATCCAATAGTTCCATTAATGGAAGAGTTCTTATTAGACAGACTAGGCAGCTGCCTAGGGATGTTAGACTGAGGAATGAGCTGCTTCCATATCCATTAAAATAATATTATTATCCAATTTTCGAAACAAATAATTTTGTGAAATATATAACCTCAAAAGAATTTTAAAATAGTGGAATAATACTAACTTTTTGCTAAATATAATTTGTTAAGTTCTTATATACTTCATTACTTTTACTTAGATCCTAAAGATTCCATGAAATTTTCGCTTTTTTTTTACATATAATTAATTCTAATTTTTTTAAAAAAGTGTAACCTTACAATGGAGAGTCTTAGTAAATAAATAAAGAAAAATATTTTATAAAAAAATTTTTATAAAAATATTATAATAAAAAATATACAATTTTAATGTTAATTTAAAAAAATGATCATATATAAATTATTATGTTGGTTGAATTAGAAATGCGTTGAAATATAGTATTAAATAGATTTTTTTTTAAAAAAGAAGTGACTTTATAATGTACATTACCTACGGACGAGAAATACATGTATCAAACCGTGAATTTCCTCACTTCAACTGCATTGCCATCCAACAATTTTCTGACTCCTCATGTAATAGCATAATTAAAATTTTCGTTTTTCGCATAATATATTATGTTGATCTTATTTTTCACAAAATCTTCTAAATGTGTCTTATATAAAGTTTTTATCTTGTAAGAATATCTGATGTCTTTAAACTATCATTTCTTGTATATACAAAAAGTTATTTATTTCGTGTATGCCGAAAACTGCTCTAACGATTTTGATCAAATTTTGTATTTAGATATGGCAATGATTTTGAAGTTTATCTATCTGGATGCATGTTCTAAAAAACGCGATTTTACACACACACACACACACACACACACACACACACACACACACACACA
>JAOUZG010030082.1:4240759-4251429 GCA_026289955.1 Argiope argentata
CATGAGGACCCAAGAAAAAAAAACAGACAGATTCGAAACAACTCAACTCTTCTCCCTCCGACCACCGATCCATCCTTCTAGGATGCGTTGCATCTCCATGGTTACGGCGCGCTCGCGTACCTCCGGGAAAGGGTGGGGGAGGGTGGGCGTTAATTGCACCCCTAAGTGGCAGTGCCTACTAACCAATTAGCAAAGCGGAGATTAAAACGTCGACTCGAGATCGGCCCAATATGGCACGACCGAAAGTACCCCCCCCTCCCTTTACCCCGACATTTCAGCTTGTCACTCTTTACAAGCCCCCCAGTCCCTCGCCCTCCCCCTTCACGAAAAACGAAAGGAAGGCGAAAACAGTCAAAGGTTATTTTTATTGCCTTCCTTTAATGCGAAAGCTTATTTCCGCAGGATTTGATGTGATTTTGGCGAAAATTGGGCGGCTGTCTGTGCAGACTTCGGCGACCGTCCGCGATGAACAGAGCGATATCCATGTTCACGGATTCCCAACTGTATCTCATTTATTTATTTATTGTTACTGATGATTCCTTTTTCTATTCTGATATGCCAATTTATTTTTCATTTCTTTTCCTCTGGGACTTTTGCTTTAATAAATGTTCAATGGAATATCACAAATCATCTGCATATGTTGTTGTTACTTATGGCATTTGCCTGTGGACAACCCCCCCACTGATATAGCAGCAGATTTTAAGCCGAAAGGAGCGGCTCTTGTTTTTTGAAGCAGCGCCAACTAGGGCCAAGAGTACGACTTAGCTACACACTCACCACATTTGCTGGAACAACCCCTTTTTACAGGAGGCCTATTCACACATCTCACAGATAGCACACAATAGAACAACCATGCCCAAACCGGGACTCCCAGAACACGAAGAAGACGATCTACCTCTGTGCCAGAAAGCCGTCAAAGCAGATAATTATGTCGTTTATCAACGTAAAATATTTTGGAAAAGATTTCTTGATTTTAAATTGTTTAAAAAATGGCAGAATCATCAGATAATATTTTTTCACGCTTTTTATTTCAATGATTTTTTTTACAGCCACTAATATGTCAAGTCTCTGGTGGCATTCTATCTCAAGCTAATAGTTGATCTGAAACAAGGATTCCACCATAATAACACTGCGACATTTTAATAATGGGGGATGATATCATCACAAATGTTATTTTTTAAACTTACCCATAATATATTCATCAAAAGTATAGAAATGTCAGTACTTTCTTATAGCATGTATTGTAAAGACAAAGTGGAGTTACAGAAAATTCTCGGTTTATCTTCTGTATTCTGAGATCAAAATTTTATTTTAAAAAACTCTTCATTCCCATATAAAAAGATACTTTTACTCAAGAATAAAAATAATTAACTGATTTCTTTAATAAGACATTCAAAAAATAAAATTTCTCTCTCTATCTCTTTCTGCTTTTTCTTTCTTTGTATATCGATCTGCTTCTTTTTTTCAACTAGTTTCAGATTACTTGTTTTTGCAATATCTCACCAATCCACGGAAAAATAGAAGTTTAATGTACAATTTTTTTGTTTATTTTTTATAATTTACTTCGAATTATCTGCTTTTATTTTAATTTTAAATATTTCATTGTGATATTTCTTAGGAAACTACACGTAATTTTTAATTTTAAAATTTTCAGCTTCGTAGTCTGCATTGATTTCGATGGCTTAAAATAGTGTTACGTTTTTAGCGTAGAGGGTTCGGATTGAATAGACTTTACATGAGGACAGCGGAAACAATTTTATTTACAGATATTTACAGCTATTTACAGGATGACTTAATAAAGGAAAACTTCAGATTAACACAATACAGCGGTTAACAGTCACTAACAGCTTAAATACAAGTCTTACGCGCAGTAAACACAGACTGCAAAACAGCTATCGTATAGCACAGCAAATAGTAAATTGCAGCGAGCTCAATAACACAACGTTAACAGCAAACGTAAACACAACTCATTAATAACAGCTCGCTCAACGAGTCGCTACTCTACCGAGAGGCACTGCCAAGCTACGGCAACTCCTCTCTTATATAGCCGAGCGAGCGAGTGCCCAGGAGCAACTCGACGCATCGTGAACAATCTGATTGTTACTAGAATATCCCCCTAGCCAAATCAACTAAGCTGGCGCGGCGTTCACCCGCTTGTAACTATAGAGTTTTCTCATTTTTAGTTCATTTTTGTTTTTAACAATTGCATCCACCGTTCTCGTTTGAAAAAAAAAAAAACTTACATTCTCGAAACAGAGAAATGAGAAAAGAAATGAAGCAATAATTAACGTATTATAATAAATCAATTTAAAATATATCTTCTCTAAATTTAATTGACTTTATTTCAGTAAAGATAATCTTAATCCATTATGTAAAAGAATATCAAAGAATCTTGGAGAATGACATTAAAATTTGCTGGTCCCATTAGCACTATCCTTATTAAAGTTGCAAGCAAACTATACAGTTTCCAAAGCATATTGCAATTAACTCACATCAAATTAATAAATCGTAATTTTGGTTTCTTATACCTATAATAATTTAAATTGAAATAAAATAAAAGGTTCTAATATATTATATTTTCCTTCCTCTTTCGTAAACTATTAGAATATACATAGTCGAAGGTAACGACTAAATGCCCTTTTCATCCGTATTCTCCAGTTCCCAGAAACAATTTTTCTTATTATTATTCCAACATCATTATCTCCACAAAAAGGACACTGAACACCAGAAAGATAGCCAGATAATTGCTAATGAACAAGAAAACTAACTCTAACAATTCTTGTCAAGAATTTGATGGATGTCCTCTGCATCAATCAAAGTTTAGACGGCGAAGTAATTTATGAAATTAGTTTTTTTTTTCAACATTATATTTAGCAGGAGTCTGAAAAGAGCAAATGCCATTAAAAAGAATTTATATAACGCGATTAATTTTCTCTGTCGTAGCGATCTAATTTTTTTTATTAATTTATTTAACAAATTAGTAGGAAAAGAAAGAAAAGGAAGTAACGGCAGAAATCTGAGCGAAAAATACTTGTCAGCATTACCTTTTATACATTGCATTAATATAATGTTAAAACAAAGCATTTTTATAATGATCTCTGGTAATTTATTTAAATTGATTTTCTCATTATTTATTATTAAAATTCATTAAAATTTAGTCCAATTAAATTCAATGGATAATATAACCTTTTGAGGCTTATTTAGTTTCCATTGCCATTATTTTCTCAACAATAAAAAGGTTTGGAAATTAAAAAAATTATTAGGCGTAATAGCTTTGCTTCTTTACTTTTTTTTAAAAAAAATGTTGACATCTTTTTTATAATCCTGTGTTATAATTACTGCTTTTAAAACTTGTCTTGATAAATAAATAAGGATTTAATTTAGTAGAAGAAAAAATAGAAAGAGAAAGCTAATGGGAGACAAAAAGCAAAACATTGTTTATCATAAAACCTTGATGAAATTCCTTAATCTTTCCGAAAACATAAAATAATAAAAAGATTAAAAGGAAATCTACTATGCATATTTCAATGTATCATGCCAGAACATCATTTCTTGAACGGCCAAGCACCACGTGCTCGAGCAAGTTAAGTTATATTTTTATTCATTTAAATTGTTTCATTAAATAAGTCACTTTAGTACTGCAAACGATCCAAAACAACTTTGTCTCGCATTTATTGTTTAAAAAAATCATCTTTTCTATTTATTTCATTTCATATAATCACGTGCTCAAAATGACATTTTTCAAGGTTATATTTGCTTCAGTCACTAACTTATTTTTTAAAAATCAGAGCTTTTGTAAATGCGATGGAATCACATTATTAAAAGCTGATTTTTTGAGATGCTCGCACAGATATTAAAATTTCACTTTTTTGCCTACAGATATTTGTTGACGACAGAAAACATCATCCCATAAACAACATCATGTTCTAACATGTTATAAACTGTTCATCAACTAAAAAATACAATAAAGATTATTATTTAAAAATAATTTTTAACGTTTTAGATAATCCATCCACTTAGTTGAGTGCTTGATACAGTTGTGTTTAAAACTCAACTTGGTCTTGCACAGGCAAGTTCATAAACTAGCCATTTGTCGTTGATCAAAAATTAGAAGGGTTGTTTAGAAGTTCAAAAAGTTGGAACATCTAGGTATTTAACTTATAAATCTGATTTAATTTCAATATGTAGAGAAAATTTATCTTATTGAACGAATTCTGCGAAAAACGGCCAATATTTATTTCTTTGGAGGAGTATAAATAGGACTTCCAGTAACAATAAATATAGCAGAAATTCGTTGTTAAAATGTGTATCGACCTCTCTGTTTTCGAAGAATGCTGATTAACACTTTCAATACTACCGACGAGATATCTCGTTTTTCAGATACTTCCAATTACAGGTTTCTGTGGACTAAAATTTGTCTCTAATGCCAATTTGGAAAAAAATAAAAGCATTCTTCAGATAATATATTAGAAAGATTAACCAATCTTAATTAGCAAATGAAACAAATTTTAGTTCACAGAAATCTGTAATTGGAAGTATCTGAAAAACGAGATATCTCGTCGATAGCGTTGAAGTGCTACCAAATGTGTAGCTTAGACAGATTTCTCTTTTCAACAATCCAAGTCTTAACACGCTAGATTATTGAAAGGGATGGATGGTAATGCATTATATTTACTACAGCAATGATAATGTATTATGACTGAAGAGTGATGCAGTGAAACTGAACAATTTATATCTAGGGGCATGCATGGGACGAATATATTCTTAAGCATGTGACTTTGACTCCGTATCCACTGCCTCTGAGTCTAAAGGGTTTTATCTGATATATGAGGTAATTAACAATTGCCTTAGGTATTTTTTCGGTTAAAAAAGATCTCTTTAGGTATGTATTAGAAAGTTCAACCTATCTTAACTGGCAAAAGAAATAAATTTTAGCCCACAGAAACCTATAATTTTTTCAGTTAAAAAAGATCAAAATAAGCCAATGGTTCTCAAAATAACTTCTGTAACACTCTGAGACATCTTGTGGTACCCCATAAAATATGATTTAATTAAATTTTTTTAAAAAAATTAATAAGTTTTTCATATATTACGACATTTATGCGGGACACATATCAGAACATATCACTGAATTGAAATATATATTTTCGTGAAGCTCATAAATAATTTTGCAAGGATTCAGGATCAGCTCTCTGTACATTTACTGCTAAAGAGCATAGTCTGACGTAGTTGTGGTGGGGGGATTCATTAAAATAAAATTTATAATTATAATTAGTTAAATATTGGTTATCAATGTAAGATAAATGTTTATAATTAAATATGGAGAGTTTTAATTATGTTTGCTATTTTTTTTTCTATGTGCATAATCAGTGCTATTTTTTATTTTTTCACAATCAATACTATTTTTTTTATTTGCGCATAATCAGATATCAATATGTGGAGATATATGGAATAACTCGAGTTATTCTAAGCACGCAATGTAATTAAATGGGTAACAATCAGGAAATTCTGTTTTAGTCCCACTGATTGCCTTCATTGAAATTAGTTTAACATATTTTTAAGCAGTCTAAAGTTCGTTTATTTATTTTTTGCTTGAGATATGAAAAGATTATTCTCAAGTCAGAACATGATTTTACTTTGGGAATGAAATTTGTGGCGTCAACAAAAATCCGTAGGCGAAAAATAAAAATTTTATTATCTGCACAAGCATCTTAAAAAATCTGCTTTTAATAACGTGATGCCATCCCATTGACAAAAGCTTTGATTTAAAAAAAAATAAGTTAGTGGCTACAGCAAGTAAAACCTAGAAAAATGTCATTTTGAGCACAAGATTATACGAAATGAAATATATAGGAAATGTGATATTTTTTAAAACAGTAAATGCGAAACAAAGTTGCTTTGGATCGTTTGCAGTACCAAAGTGACTCATTCAATGAAGCAATTGAAATGAATAAAAATATAATTTGACTTGCACGGGCACGTGGTGCTTGGCCGTTCAAGAAATGATGTTCTGACATGATGCATTGAAATATGCATAGCAGATTTCATTTTAAGGATTCATTATTTTGTTTTTGTTGTCAAAATTTTTTTGTAGCTTTCTATAGGTCATGTCGGTATTAAAAAAAGAGAAAAAACATAAAGAAAGAAAATTTCTGAATTTACCAAGGACGCCTAGAATCAAAAATTTTTGAAACCGTTAACGTAGGTGAATAATTGTACTATCTTCTGCTATAAAAAATAATTGGCTGCAAATAAGGGTTCTGTATCAAATATAAACGAATATTACCTTTTTTTTAATGCAAAATTTTGCAAATATCTCAGAGAATTTGACTACATAAAAGTTTTCTCGTGCTTCAAAAATTAACAACCGATCAAGAGCAAAGTTAAAAGAAATGGTAGCAAAAGTTATTGAAAACAATTTGATGTACAATTTTCTTCCATTGAAATTCTTTTAGTGGAGAGAGGGATATATAGAATTAATTTCCTGTTTCATAAAGCAAATTAAATACAAGTAGGAAACAGAAATATGCAAAAAATTAATACATAAATAATTTGAACATAAACTGATATTTCAGTGGATACTTACACTCTTGCTGTTAGGATCGTAAATTCATTTAATACAGCGAATAAATTAAACGGTTGCATATAATTAAATTTTTTATCCTAAATTGTTTTTATATAACAATTTAGGGCTATGAAAAATTTAAAAAAATTATTCAGTGCCAGAAGTAAAAAAGAAAAAAAAATTAAAATGAAATCTGCTATATATATATTTCAATGTATCATGTCAGAACATCATCTCTTGAACGGCCAAGCACCACGTTCTCGTGCGAGTTAAATTATATTTTTATTCATTTTAATCGTTTCATTGAATGAGTCACTTTAGTATTGCAAACGATCATAAAAATTTTGTCTGGCATTGATTGTTTAAAAAAAATATCACATTTCCTATTTATTTCATTTCACATAAACACGCTCTCAAAATGACACTTTTATATGTTTTTCTTTGCTATAGTCATTGACTTATTTCTTTTAATCAGAGCTTTTGTAAATGTGATAGCAACGCGAAGATAAAAAAAAAATTAATTTTTCGCCTGCGTTTTTTTTTTTAATTTTTCGCCAACGTATTTTTGTCCACCTACTTTTCAAAATAACAAAATGTGCTGACATGATTTTAAAAAACTTGTTAACATTTTTATGTTATAAATCATGATTAACTAATTTCATTTATATAAAAATAAGTTTAAGGAAATTTATGACACATTTGGTTTAATGAAACTAGAAAGTATTTCATGGTTCTTCAATCGATGTTCCGTACCCTTACTTAGTTGCAATGAAATTTGTTGCTGTTACCTACCAAAGGAACGTATCTTCAAAAAGCAACAAAATCTTTAAAAGCAATCCCTCGGCTGAGTGGATTAGAGACCATCCCTCAATTTGAAGGTCTGCGGACATAAAAATCTAGATCTTTTTTTAGAGCAGGGATCTAAATTGACTGCTGTGACTGTAAGCTAGTTTACAGAAACTCAAATTTAATACTGACATTTAGGATCTGCCGGAGTTGAAACAACTGCTGGTCTTAACTGCTTAGTCCATATGATCAAATGTGAGGTCCATTTGGAGGGGATGCACCCCAATGAGGAGTAGCAGCTCCCTTCTAAAAATGTTCCTTTTGACAACAAATTGCCTTTTCACTGCGATGTGACAGGAGAGAGTCGGTCTCCTCTTCATTTTAAAACAAAGAACACCCCACGGAGCGGGGGGGAGGGAGGACTTTTACTTCTTGACGCCTTCGAATGTTCGAACAAGGATTGGGGGGAGGGGTAGAGAAAGGCCCTCCCTTTATTCGATTATAACTTCCACTTTGCTACGGTCCTTAAAATGCCTCCCAAATATTAAGTCAACAGCTCCCAGTTAACTTTTTTATGATTATATTTCGAACTAGGAAGGGGGGGGGGACTCCACAAGGCAGCATGTTGCTTCCACCTTTTTCTTTTTCATATATTTTATTCTATTTTAGATTTTTTTTTACTTTTTTTTTACTTTACCGAAGCTTTCTAATCAGTTTAAGAGTTCGAACTAAGGGAAGAGAAAAGTTGAAGCCTATTAGAAACCCCGCCCATCGGTCGAAGAAGGGAACCAATCACCGTTCGGCGCGAATTAAGGATCTTTAATCTGATTACCCCCATCCCCTTCCAACCTTCTACCATCTCTCATCCTTCCTAACGAGCTAATGGATCGTGCATAGTCCCATTTTTACCCTTTGTTTCTTCGACCCCTCCATCTTCATTCGTCTCCCTCCCTCCCCCTCAACGGCTTTTCATTAAAAGTGTCTGAACCCACCACCACCACCCCTGTCAAACGACTTTTTTGCGCTAAAATAAATAATAAATCAGGATGAAATAAGAAAAGAGTAAAGGAGATAAAATATATGTGTGTGTACGTGTGTGTAAGAAAAATAAGTGAGGTGTGATGGGGAAAAAAATAATAAAAGAAGGAAGTTTTCCTGATTTTGTTACATTTAAGAAAAGACCTTGATAGTGAAATTACGTCAAAGCTTTTAGATTCCACTAAAACCCAAGAAGCATGTGTGAAATAAAAAGTTTAGAGCGTTTGGAAGTAAGGGGGGAGAAAAGCCAAGGGGGATGAAGAATGCATTCTCTTTTTGAAAGAGAATTAGGCACTACTTTAACGAACGCGACATTTTGTTGGGCTGCTTAAAATTTTTGTAATGCTCTCCTTCTTTAGTTGCAGACACAAATAAAGCTTTCGTGCCGCGTTCATTTTGTGAATATCTTTTAGTCAGACTCTTGCTGCTCATTTTTTTTCTTTATATTATTTAGTAATCGCTTTTCGATTCTCCATGAATATTATATAATAATGTAAGGTTCCCCCTGAATATTATATAATAATGTAAGGTTCTCCATGAATATTATATTATAATGTTCGATTCCCCATGAATATTATATAATAATATAATGTTCTCCATGAATATTATATAATAATGTAATGTTCTCCATGAATATTATATAATAATGTTCGATTCTCCATGAATATTATATTATGATGTTCGATTCTCCATGAATATTATATTATGATGTTCGATTCTCCATGAATATTATATAATAATATTATATATAATAATGTAAAGTAAAAAAAAGTAAATAATCTAGCCTTACATGAGATTTTGAAGGTTTCATTAGAATAATGAAAGAAAATGAATACACAATTAGTATGTAATTTGTGATCAGGGTCTAAAAAGTTTAATAACCACTAATTTTGTTTATATAAGACTGAAAATAGAACCCAAATATACGAAATTATATATAATATAAATCTTTTTTATTTGTTAATATACGAGTACCGGAGTAACGGTATACCAGGGCGTAGTGAAGTAGATTATGTGATTAGACAATAAAATCCGATTTTATGATTATAATATTTTTGGAAAAATTCGTGCATCATTAAAATATTAACAATTTTATTTTGACTCGTAAAAAAGTACAGAATTATTATAATCCCCTGCTAGAATAATTGGATAAATAATCATAATTATAACTTGAAAAATAATAAAATATTTAATCAAATATCAATAAAAAAATTACGATTTTACCGGTTAATTCATATTTCAAATATCTTACATGAAATTTTTAAATTATTGGCATTTGTTATATTAAGAAAATTAAAAACTTATTTCTGAAATACATATGGATGCATCCAAAAAACTTTTTCTCTATCATTTGAACTTCAGATCCCTCAAATTATTTTTAGAGGGAGAGGGCAGGTGTAAGCACTTATATCATTAAATGATAATATATTATTAAATAAATATTTATAAATATTAATAATTATTATTAATAATATCTTTAAAGTTCGTCCTTGTCTTGTATACTTTAAAAGCATACATATGCTTCCAATTTAAATCCAAATCACTGAAGCTTTTTTAAAAAGTTACCTTTTATTAATATTTAGAAGAATAAAGAATAATTAACACTTCTTAAATAGTAAGTGTCTTTAATGGACACTAGTATAAAATTATCATAAGCGGAAGAATATTTCTTTTTAAACAATGATGAAAATATTATTTATTTAGTGAAAGAAATTCTATTTGAAGAGTTCATTTTATATTCTTTCGGAATAAGATCTTTCGAATAAATTTATACTGCGTCTAGATAGTTTCAACAATTTAAAACATTCGCTTTAGAAAAACCTGATTTCCCTTGCATTTTATTACTCTACCGATTTAAATATCTTCTGGTACAGGCATCTCATACAAGCATTCTTTCTTTTTTTCCTTCTCTGTCTCTCTCTCTCCTTTTCCTCTTCACAGTCACCATTGGAATTGAGTAGGAAAACCTGCGCTTCCACTGTAGTTGAACTACAATCTCCCTAGAGTCTTTCTCTAAAACGTAATAAACGCGTCCCCTGTTCTTTAAACCAAGCCCTCCATATAACGCCAACCCGTTTCCTCCCCTTTTCTAAAATAAGACTTGAATCAAGATATAGAATCACCTCAGCGAAGAAAACAACATTCCGAACCTGAGATAGAACGCTTCTCTCAATTAGCGGTGCACACGCATCTCAACTCCCATCCTGAGTCGCACACCCCAGAAGGAGAAGGGGAGGGGGAGGAACGAAAACGTTCGAACACAAAATTTTCACAAACGCTA
>JAOUZG010030082.1:4251439-4295107 GCA_026289955.1 Argiope argentata
TTTAAGGTCTTAGATTGGAGAATATCGTCTGCCGGTGAGGGGTGGAGCTGGGGGTTGTTGAGGGAAGAAAGGAAACGGGCATTGTCGTTGATTAATGCTGTCGCGAACGGTATCTCCGATGTGTTGCAAACGTTTTGGTGCAGCTGAAAAGACCCAAATGTGGAAGTTTTTTTTGTTGAGAGGAACGTTATTTTTTCACAGGTGGAGTAGAGCAAAAAAGACAAGGATGCTCTGTGTTCTTTTTACTGCTAGACGTAGGAAATGCTCATAGAAAACACATTATAATCCTCTGTCAAATTATATATTTTCTCCTTGATTGGAGGGAAGAAAAAACGTATTTGGAATGATATCCATCAATTAGCACTACAACTCAAAATGGAATGAAACAGACGATTAAAATTCAATATGGAACCTTAAAACAAAAATTATCCATCTACCTCAAATTTTGTCCAAATTCTGATGAAACGGAATGCCCGTTTGTGTGCATGTGAATAAAATAGCACGAAATCATAACTATTTATATAAATGAAATATAACAGAGAATTGCTTCCCCCCACACACGCAAAAAAAATAACTTAAAGATAGGAATCGAATTTTATACTATATCCTGTGAATAACTGAATGATGTTCATTCATATAAACGCGATGACTCAAAAACCCCACAAATTAAAGGAACGGAATTTCATATATATTTTTGATTCTATGCTTTTGAAGTGCTAACAGTACATGAAGATCTCGTACTTTTAACAAAATATATTATATACTATACTTTTCTTTTCAAGTTTTGTACTATCGAATTTTACATAAAGGTTTCTAAATCAGTCCCCGATTATTATTTTTTTTAAAATTATTAACTGACTTGTACTTTAATTGTTTCAAAATCTCTGAAACAAAGAAATGGATCTATTCTGCGGAGGTCAATATTTTTTAGTGATATTTTTAGTTTTCAAAACTCATAAAAACATTTGCTTATGAAATGTATAAGAAAACTGAAATGTTATCTTTGGCAGCAATACCTCAACTATGAGCTGGTTGTGTATTGCTGTTTATAAAAGATTTAAGCCCTAAGGTCAATGTTGATTGATGCCATTCATAATATGAGAAATTTAATCTCTTAGATTGCTTTGAAACAGAATTTCGGAAAGAGTATCAAAATTACGATATTTAAAAAGAGTATTTTCCTTTATACAAGTCTTCTAAATTAAACTAATATAATCAAAACACAACTAAAGAATGTGCGGTAACAATTAGAAAACGCATTTGATGCTTTTCTGAAAGTTAGACTCATTTCTTAAAGGCTTTTTATTCTACGTGCCGTATTAGCCCTAACCTATCCAAACTCGTAAATTTGGGCTCACTTGTACCATTTTAAAACCTTACCCCACCCTTAACCTCAATATATATATATATATATATATATATACACGAATTGTTGGTACCGAAAGGCAGTTTTCGCGCAGTGAGCCAAATCAAATTTTGAAAAGCGCTTTCCAGTCTTACCTTCTGTTGTAAAAGGACTATGCCAAAGTTATCAATAGTGAAAAAACAACCCAAAAAGAAAGCTAGTAGACAATTATTGAGAAATGTTATTAAGATAAATAAAATTTTAGTTTTAAATTAATAAGAATCGATATTCTATATAGTTAAATTATATTTAAAACAAATGTTTTTTTACCATGTCAGAATATAATGTTATTTTTGGGATGAGGTTTTTAAGCGTCAACAAAATTCCCTAGGTGAAAAATAAAAATTTTAATATCTGCAGGAGTATCTCAAAAAAAAAATAATCAGCTTTTAATAACGCATTGCTATTGCATTTACAAAATTTCTGATTTAAAAAAATAAATCAATGACTACAGCAAATAAAATCTTGAAAAATGTCATTTTGAGCATCCGATTACATGAAATGAAATAAATAGGAAATGTGATATTTTTTAAAAACAATCAAACCGAGACAATTTTTTTGGATCGTTTGCAATGCTAAAGTGACTCATTCAATGAAACAATCAAAATGAATAAAAATACAATTTAACTTGCACGAGCACTTGGTGCTGGGCCGTTCAAGAAATGATGTTCTGACATGATACATTGAAATATTCATAGCAGATTTCATTTTAATCTTTTGTTTTCTTTTCTTTTCTTTTTAGAGAGTCTTTCTGTAACCTTAAGAGGTGTCAGTGCTAGTTTTATGTCAAGAAGATTTCTTAATATTTGATATAAGTCGTCACATATGAAATAACTTAAAATATTTCTGGATTTGTTACTGCTGGTAAGTTTTTGAAAATTTATATATTTCAGTTGGCACTCAGAATAATTTTTCCCGTTTTTACCTTTTGTTCTACAAATTTATCTATCGTTTGGTTAAATCTGCAAATATTTTTTTTTAAAAAAAAGGTTGTGACATCTTTTCTAATACTGCTAAATTCTTAAATTTCAGAAATTATAATTTTTAAAAAGTGTATTCCGTGAATTGCAGATAATCACAGATAAAATATCTTTTCGTCCAGAATTTATTAATAAATAATAGTTTTTATCCTATAAAAATATGACTTGAGGAAATATAATAATCACAGATAAAATATAGAATATTTTTTATTTAAGATTAAAAGATAATGAAAATGGATTAGTATGAGTTTTGTAAGTTTTATTTACTTTTTGGTGGAACAATAAATTAAAAACAAATTTGTTGTTTTTTTCAATAAAAGTGTCTCAAAGGAATTTAGCGGGTTTCACTTTAAAAATTTAGTATGTATTTTCTTATAACCTATCTTAAATTTTTTCCTCCTCATTTCTAGAAGTTGAAAATACTTGTAAGCTATGAAATCTCTATTTTCTGTCGAATTAATTTAATATAAAATTAAAGAATTTTCATGAAATGATATTTACAGTTTGTATGAAAACATGGTATTTTGGACCAACGTCAATCTGATGCCACAAAATAAAATGCATGACCATGCAATAAAAGTTAAAAATGATACATAGCTTTACAATTTAATTCAGAATATGCATCAAAAGATTTTTCCTCTTATAAAAGAAGTCCAGATTAAAAAACCAATGTATATGTATATGAAATATTCAAAATGAATAAAATGTTACGAATCTTTTTAATATGTAAAATTAGTGACTAATGCGGATTTTGTCAATGTAATAAATAAAACTTTTCTTAACGATTTTTACTACATCTGAAATATTTGTCATAAATAAAATGAAAGAATTTTTCTAACAGGTTTCATCGTATTTGCATTAAAAATTATATTTATCTAAAAAAGTATATTCGAAAAAAAAATTATAAAACTACTCATTTTATTCACAAATTCAGTATCTTATTCTCCCTTCAAAATTTTTTATTGAGTAATAAATTACTTCTTCCTCAATTGAATAAGATAGATAATTTTAAATATTTGTCATAAGCTAATAAGTTAACACGTTTCTTTTTTTTTATTCAGTTTTTGTTTTTAATTTATTTCTAATTTTTTTTATTAAAAAAATGTTAAAAAGCTATTATGATTACAAACATTTTTTAATGTTAATATTAAATTTCCAAAAAAAAATGGCAATTTCTTTTCATTTTTTTTGTCTAGCTTTTTACGCCCATATAGATAAAAGGAATTAAATATCTTATAAGGTAAGATTAATCAGTTAATAACAAAAGGTAAATTTGGTTGTTAACTACTACTGGCACTTAGAATTATCCAAATAGCGCCTTACACATGTTTTTTTATTTTTTAACCTGTTTACTACGATAACAATTTTTTGAGAAACATTTCTTAAATAAATGTATTTTTTTTATATAAGTTGTTATACAAAATATAATAATAATTATGCTTTCAACAATAAATACCAAAAAAAATGACTTCATTATTTTTCAAAAAAAAAAAAAAAAACAGGATGAATGGTCGCCACAAAATTATTTCTAATAAAAATACTATAACAGAGAAAGCCTTTTATGGAATTTATGTAAAATAATTGCAAAATACCAAACTTTCAATTGAATTTAACATTTGTGTTGAATCCATTGAGTAATTTTTGATGAGTGTTTTTGGTGATTAGTCTATGGTATGCAGCTAGTAGCGTAAAGAAACTGAATTTGTATTTCAGATGCATTTTTCCAAACGATCGGAAGAAACATTTTACACAAAACTACACTTGTAAAAAAGATTCTTATACAAAATTTGATATGCTAAGTCGTTTTATGAAACAAGAATTTAGATGCTTCTGAATGTATGTTTAACCTCTTGTTAGATTTAGGTCAAAATTTGACTGGTATCTATATTATACATACTAAATTGTATACCAAATTTCATCAATCTAACCTTTTTTTTTTAGTTTTTCATTTTAATTTTTAGTCAAACAATCGAACAAACAGCCTTTTTCCTCTCAGATTTTATTCAAAATTCGACAGAAAGCTACACATTTGCTGTACAGACAGTATAACAAATTTTATCTGTCTATCTCAAAGCGTTGTTGAGTTGTTTTTCTCACTAACAGACAACACATTTTCCAAAACTGTATTTTTTTTAACTCAGAAAACTCTAAAATACAGAGATTCGTCAAAATCTCCAGTTAAAATTTTTGTGACGATTACCAAGTAAAAAACATATAAAATATGCTACATCATCACATACGACAGTGTTGAATTATAAAGATTCGGTTATATATAAATTATCATCAAGAGATTATTTAATTATTTTTAATTTTTATAACTTTATTTAAAATAATGTTTACAAAAAAAATTAAAATTTTGTTTGGCGAAAATCATGTATAAAATTTTCCAATCCAAGTCTTTAGCTATACTAATGTAATGTATTTAAAAGAAATTTGTGAAAAGAAGAAATTAAGAAATTTAAATATTTGAAATATTTGAAATAAACAACTACCAATAAAACTTTCATTAAAAAAATTCTTTTAAGACTGCAATAATTCTTGGCAACGCATTTTTAAAAAATGTTAAAAAATGTTTTTAAAAATGTACGGCAAGTAGACTTTTGGCGTCTTTATATTAGATATTATTACAACATCTCCCCATGAAATTACCAAAATCATTTTAAACTTCATATGATTGTTTTGAAACCTTTCTATTTCTGTTTGAATCTCTCGCTGTCATTTTATTTCCATTTTTGGAAAACAAATTTTATGCGTAAACAATTTTTCTATACATCTTTATTAATAGTTTGCTTTCTGGTATTTTATGATGCTCTGATTTTCTTATCGTGGCTGAAAATACAAAATCCCTACTCATAACTGTCAATTTCAATTCTCAAAGTGTAAACATGTTGTGATGGTGTAAAAAAACAACACAGTTTTGTTTCCAAATTTTATTGGTATTTGATTTGTCATTGGAAAAAATAAAAATCTCATAACAGATAAACCTTACGCAAGCAAAATCACTTAGATACGATTGCGTTTGCCAAAACTACAAGAAACTAGAATTTCAATTTGTGCAGTTGTGTTCCAGAAGGTGATATTTGGGTAAGAGAAGAAAAATGTTCTACGTCTAATAAAGCGAAGCATGTTCTGGTATTTTTCAATATTCGAAAAGAAGAAACCAATGTTCTTTTGCTTTGCGCGACTTATTGCTGGTTCTTTTAAGGATAGAGAAACAATGGAGGATGGAATGATGAAGGGGGTGGGAGGGTGCAAATAGAACACAGGGATCAAGATAGAAAGGGCGGGGCTTTGAGCTTAAAGTGAAAAGCTGGAGCGACACAAACACTAAATTATTTTCGAATTTTTGTTCCAACCCGCACCCTCCCCCCTTGCTCACGTAAAAGGGGACTCCGCTGTTTGTCACTGATTGCAACCCAGAAGCAATTTTCTCGCCAGCAGCCGATTTTTGATCAAGCATCTGGCAACAAATATATATCTATATACATACCGTTTCTCAGTGCCGTGTATCTTCCACCGGAGTAAAGGCCCCCTTTCGCGACGAAGGGTGGGAAAAAAAGACAAGTACTGAAGTGAAATAAGTGACAAGGGGAGAATTGAGCAACGGTAGGCTTACAGTTATTATTATTGTTATTGTTGCGCTCTCGATTGAGATGTCTTGAGTTTCCGGAGGAACGGCGATAATTTTGTCATTTTTTTTCTCTTCAAAGGGGTGGTAATTGTCCTTTAAAATGGAAGCTTTTGCACTTTATTAAAGCGAGATGCTTTTATAAATTTTCGGACACAAACACCCATTTCTTGTAATCTCGTGTGATGAAAAGTCTTTAAATGAGAAAGTAGGGAAGGGGGGAGAAAAAAGCAATTTATGAAATTGCTTTTTTGTTCTGGAAGGTAAATGAAATTAATTTTAACTTCATAAATGGCTATTAAGCCACTGAAGAGAATTACATTTACTTGCCCATAAAATATCAATTATATCGCGATTTTTATTGAGTGATATTTCTATGTGAGAAAGCCAGGATTACTGAAATTCGATTTTTATTATCATGTCAGAATATGATGTTGTTTTTGGGATGAGGGTTTTGGAGTCAAAAAAATTCCATAGGAGAAAAATAAAAATGTTATTATCTGCACGAGCATCTCAAAGAATAGGCGTTGCCATTGCATTTACAAAAGCTCTGGTTAAAAAAATTAAGTTAATGACTACAGCAAATAAAACCGAGAAAAATGTCATTTTGAGCGCGTGATTAAAATGAAATGAAATAAATAGGAAATGTGATATTTTTTTAAACAATCAATGCGAGACAATTTTTTTTTTGGATCGTTTGCAGTACTAAAGTGACTCATTCAATGAAACCATTAAAATGAATAAAAATATAATTTAACTTGCACGAGCACGTGATACTTGGCCGTTCAAGAAATGATGTTCTGACACGATACATTGAAATATGCAAAGCAGATTTCATTTTAATCTTTTTATTTATTACTTGCATTGATGAGAATAAATTTTAAATTTTAAAGAGCATAGATGTTCCATTTTTTGATAACGGTTTTTAATTATTGTTCAGTAACAAAATAAATAATTTATTCTACTTCAACTTAACAGTTTTTAAGAATAGTAATGTGTAAATTTTAAAAAAAAGTGAAAATATCGTCTGCAAAACAATGCGATATAGTTTTTGAAGACGATATTTTCAAAAATGGAAAATCGTCTGCTGTTTCTATTAAGGGAAAAATATGATAAAAGCATTGACTATTGAATGCATATCATTATTTTTATAATATGGTATTTATTATTTATTTGAATATAAAAGAAGTATTTGGGAAATAAAAAATTCTTTCCTCATGCTCTTCTTATCAAACAAAGGATTAATACAGTTACCGCTTTATATAACCAGGTAAGGAATCTTTAAACCTTTTTTAAAAAAATATATTTGTTTAAAATGATGAAAGAAATTAATTTTTTCGGCAAAAATGGCTGCGAAATTGAAACAGAAAAGTTCATTTACTTAGAGAGAATGTACTGGTTCTGTTCAAAATTGTATTTTATTAAGTTGTTATAGTGGATGACTTGATAATTTATAATGCAATGCAATGTAAAATGTATTTCTTTGGAGGAATACAAAACTTATAAAATATAGTAACAATGAAATGTAATGTTTAGTCTGCGAAATTATTTATAACGTTTAAAAATCAATCTTAAGACTGAATAGACATATATTTTCTGTAAAACAATCTTTCGATAAGAGGAATTATTCGCTTTTCAGTGATGATGCCGTTATTTTTATTTATTCTTTTTATTCAATCAAATAATGTATTTATTCTTGTCTAAGTTACAGCTTACATGAAATTAATCAAAATATTGTCAGGGTAGAAGTTGACCTTTTGTTTCACACTTACTGTAGGCATTTATGATTTTTTTCATTTATATTTAGAACGGAAGAGTTAACTTTGTTCGTATAAATATCTATTCAATAATTCATTCAAAAGAATTCATGTTTTTATCTTTTTTAGAAAAAGTGTTATTTAAAGACTAATTCAATTAATAATCATAAAAATTGAATCGCAATCAAAATAAATAAAAATAATAGTCCCTAAATCAAAATAAATAAAAATAAACATAAAATAAAATAAATTCTTATCAGAATAATCAAATTAATAAAACACAGTATGATAATTTAATTATCTATTTTTGTAAAGCAGCATCATCGGCAGCCAATGAGAAGCAAATAGAAACATAATTTTCGGAATAAAAAGAATCAAACTGTCTTTTGCTTGCTTTTTTTCTGAAGAAATAAGTATTCTTCTTCTTTGTTTTGAATTTGTCTATTTAGCTCATATCAATTATTAGAAAAACCAAATTTCAGGTATTAATTTATTGTGAAAACTTATTTTTAGGTGGTTTTTTTTAGAAAAAAAGACAATGAGATCTCAGTAGATGAGATGTAGTTCAGTTTTCACATTCGTAAAACAATACTGCGGCAGTAAAATAACTTAAATTACATCTTTTGCAATGCAATGTAAAATGCATTTCTTTGGAGGAGTACTAAACTTCTAAAATGTAGTAACAATGAAATGTAATGGTAATAAATTAGGACGAAAACTTATACAGAAATAAGCTACCTACCACGTTTGCCTAAGCTAATAAGTAAGAAACTGAATTGCATAAAGGATACAGTAAGAGAAAGGGATAATAGATATCCCGCATACCAGCCTTAGTGAACACGATCGAATGGAAGTGTTGATGAATTATTGTCATTTTTTAAAGCAAAAAATGCCTAAAAAAGTCTAAAAAATTTATTAAACTTCGGTATAGAATTACTTTTACCAACAATATTTCATTAATGACGACGTAGGATGGAAAAATCGTACTGTACTTATAGCACTACTTTAGTCGTCACATAACAGGCAATAATAATATTTTCTTCCCACGTTACAATTCAAATGATTACGTCAAAATGATCTTATTATATCAAATGATCTGACAAATCAGCTTCTTCTTTGCCTATAAAAATTCTTATAATAATTTGATTATTTGCCTATATCAAATGATCTGTTCAAATAACAATTCAAGTGATTACATCAAAATGATCTGATTATATCAAATGATCTGATAAATCAGCTTCTTTGCCTATAAATTTCTTCTTCATCATCTACTTCATAAAAGGACGATTTTTTATTTCAGAATTATTGTGCTTTTTCCGGTCGTCTTTCTGTTTTGGAATTCGAGAATTTATAACAAGTTCTTGGTTTCCTGATCCAGATGGCGGAATCAGCTTCCATTTGGATGTTTTCAAAGTAACATTGCTCATTTTTCAAACCATCTGAGATGAAAGCTGTATTATAAGTTACTATTGGTTGGGAACAAAACCGGTGGAAATGGTCTCTATAAAACTTTCTCGCATACTCTCTCATAAAGAAGCTGTCTCAGAGAAGGCGTTGCATGACATTGGCGTAAAACATTTACGAAATATTAAACTTTGGCGAGAATTTTGACTCAGTCAATGCAGTCACCCTTGGCGAGTTTTTCAGCAATTGACCAATGATATGAGGTTAATAGAATACAGAAATTGAATTTTTAAATGTGTTTTTCCCAACCGACTGAAATAAAAACTTGATACAGAGCATCACTTGTAGTCACAAATTTACATGCTAAATTTGATACATTTTAGCCAGCCGTTCGTTTTTTAGTAATATCGCTTACATTTTTTTTAGAAATACAGACCGACAGATGATCATTCCTTCATTCGGTTTAGCCCAAAATTTTATATGTGTCTATTTCGTAGATTTTAAATAATTGTATTGAATTTTATACATATAATTATCTTCTTTTTATATTTATCATGTTAACTTATATTTAAGTAGCTGGGCAGATAGATATTTTCAGAATCATTTTGCACAAAATTTGATAGAAATCGACAAATTCAGTATAAAGACTCAATATCTCAAAGCATTTTTCACGGACAGACAGACAGGCATTTTCCAAAAATGCATTTTTTGGACTTAGCGAGCTCTAAAACATGAAGAGTCGTCTATGTCCCGAATTCGAGTAGTTTGGCGATTACAATTCTCAATATGCTCATATACCAGAAAGTCAAAAGATGACCAACATGAAGTTTTGCCACATGTGCAAAGCATATGCATAGTACTCAGAAGAGATAAATATTTCTTTTTTAAAGTCGTCCATGTCCCTTAAGTGTTAACGTTCACTTTTGACTTGTATCGCACTTTCAACAGAATTGTATTTCTTTAGAAGATGAATCTTTCAATCTTTTAAATGTACTAAATACATTTAGACTACAATTACGGATTCCTTTATCTTATTCTTAATATGTAGATTGAAATAATAAAAAACCTTTTAGTCGAGATTTATTTCTCCATATTAGGACAATCCCAAAGTTTGGTAATAAAATAAATAGGCATGAATCATTATAACAAGCACATTTCTTGCACATTTAACACATTATAAAAAACTTCCCTGTATCCCAAGAAACTGGTATTTTCCTCCGCGTCAATCTGAAATTGAATCACGAATAGTGTTCAAAGTGTTTAATAATTAATTCGGCTCATTCAGTGTTCGAATTCGCCCTAATGAAGCGAATCGCCTCTGAGGACCTTCCCAAATTGCTTCTTTCTCTTAAAAACGGTCCCAAATTGCAGATGAGAAAACCTCTTATAGCCACGCAGCAAAAGGAAAATTACCGTGTTTCGAAATGACGCTTCCTCTAACCGCTAGGGAGCGTTCGAGAGGCAGCATCGCGTGTCGTTGCCAGCACGAACGTCCGAAAAACTGGTAATTACGGTCATTTCGACTTCAGGGGGATGAAAGTAGGGTGTGAAATATGGGCGAAAGAAAAGCGTACCAGGTGTTTTAATTAATTGATGCCGAACCTGGCAATTTCGAGCAGATCTTTTGGCAGAGTTTTCGGTTAGATAAATGGGTCATCGGCAGAACTTTTCCCAAGACTAATTTCTGCTCGCTTATTGCCTGCTTGGAGCAGACGGGTTTTTTAGTCACTTAAACATAGTTAAACGGGAATTCTGGACATAAATGAAAATTGAATGATGAGTTCATAGTTGTTAAACCCAAACGAAAAAATATATAAAAAATAATTTTAAGTTCTTTTACTAGGCGTTTAAGATTTGTTTAAATAAATTGGCAATTCTTAGGATGATTTAAATAATCTCCTTCAGAATACTAGTTTCAAATTGATGAATAAATCTTCTTCAAATATTTCCTAAATTCTTGATTACTATACCAAAACATCGATGATGTGTTTCTGACATTTAAAAAAAAATATTTAAATTCTTATTCATGATGTCAAACGATAAACATTCACGAATGAGAAGTAAAAATAAATATTTATTTTATTCAAAAGAATTCCACGCCACCACATCTTGTAACCTTTATTCTTTAATTAATCTAAACCAGTTTTTCTCGTTTAAAACTGAGAATTTATTTATTTATTTCATATTTATCATCATACACATATTGGACGACGTCCTGGCCAAGGGAAAGCACGCCTTGTCCGTTACCTAGGCGTCCACAGTTTGATTCTCGGTTCGAGCATGGTTGTTCTTTTGTGTTCTATCTATGAGATGTCTGAATGTGTCCCCCCCCCCTTTTTGAAAAAAGGCTGCCCAAGTGAACGTGATAAGTGAGTGTGTAGCTAAGTCATACTCTTGGTTCTAGTCGGCGATACTTCAAACAAGAGACACTCATTTCGGCTGAAAATCGCTGATGTTTTAGCGAGCTTGTCCAGGGAAAGTGCCATTAAAAACAACAACAGAACATGGCATTGTCGTGCATTCAATAAGTATTCATTTATTTGAGCATACTGATTTCATTAAAGAAAAAAAATATTATTATATCGAGGGAAAAAAATTATTTTTTAACGTATCCATATCTTTTAAAAAATAAGCTCTAATTATATTCTAAAAACATACTCTAATATAAAAAGGCTCTAATGTGAATTCTAAGCTGCAAATACTAAAAAAATATTCAATAAAATATTCGATAAATAATATAGATAAAATATTCTAATAATCAAAATAAAAAAAAAACTTTAAAGGTACTGCTGAAAATCGGCTAAATTTTTTTAATTGTTTCACCAATCTGTCTCAGGCTTTTTCTTATCTATGTCAAGTGAAATGCTTATATTAAAAAATAATATCAATAAAGAATGGAACCAGGTTATTTTAGTATGCATTAGTTATAGTTAAAATATATAATGTAGATATTTTGATAAGATTAATAACTCATACAAATTTATTATATTAGAGTTGGTATGTTTAGTATTTTGATAATAAAGCTGCAAGAAATGTGTTTTTATCTATATTTAACAATCAATTTCTAATTTAAAAGGTGAAACTCAATCATTATTTCTTGATTCCCTCATATGTTTTTATCTTAATACTTCATATATATTTTTTATTTTAATGCTCATTTCATTTATGATTAATTTCTTTTTATCTTACTAACTATGCTTCTTTAAGTTGATGCTTCACATTCTGAGAAGAAAATTGTAAAATATAGCATTATATCGGAGACAAATTTATTTTCTATTTAACCAGACAGGGAAATTGCAAAAGTTATGTTCGAAACTGTTAAAAAAATGGCAATATGAAAGATAATGCCTCGTATTATTTCGGATAGGTGGAGAAAATGTTAACTTTCTCAACATAAAAAGCCAAATATATTAAAAATTCAAAAAAAGGTCATTTTTCCCTGAAGAAGAAAGCGAACACTTGTGAATTATTTGTTCGATTTTATGATCAATGGGAATAACATTTGAAACTGTATTTCATCGTCTGTTTATACAATAATTAATCGATGAAAAGCACTTCAATACACAAAACCACATTGTATATACGAAATATAAATTGGAATCCAAACCAGAGTAAAAAATGTCGAGAGTTCTATTATTTATAAACCATTCAGAAGAAAGAGAGCCAAAAAAAAAATGGGAGACATCTGACCGAACAATCGAATCTCCCAGATTTCGGAGACACCTTTCTTTCCTTTCTCTAGCTCAGCCCCCCCCCCCCCTTTTTCGGATAATCCTTGTCATGCAAAATTCAGGGCAACACTTTATGACAGAAAAAACGAAAAAGAGAGATGCGAAGGTGGCAACAGCGGTGTTAATGCGCTAAGTAGGGAGCACCTCCTCCGAAACGGGATTGACAGGCCAGGAGACGAGAAACACGGACGGCCATTTTGGAAGCGGCCTGTCACTCCTCCCTGTCAACGGACAGGGGATTTAAATGGCTTCCATTCGACGTGTTTTTTGACCTTCCCCGCAGAGAGATCGTGCCGTTGTCTCCTGTTAGGATAATAAGGCACTTTCACCTTTCGGAACAAGAATGGAAAGAGACGGAATGTGTTTGTTTATTTGAGAGGAAATGCGACTTGCAGAATGTCGCTTTTCTACCCCTGCCCGCAGAGAATACTGATCAATTCACTGCTAAGCTGATTAGCAGAATTTCAATTGTGAAGCCGGTTTAACAATTTAAAGTCTTTGTATGTATATTCTTTATCCAATGGCAAAGTATATTTTTCTCTCCTTTCTCCATGTATCAATTATGCTATCTACGCTCTGAAGATTTTTTTATCACCATTAATAATAATAAAAAATGTGTGTATGTGAGAGAGAGAAAGATGGTGCATTGGATTTCTATAGAATACAGACTATTTGATCCAGAACCATCAAATACTATTGCTGATTCTAAAGGAACTTATCAAAGACAAACCCGTTGAAGAAGTCCTCAATTTTAAGCCGTGGGAGCGTCTTTTGTTTTAGTAACGCCAACCAGGGCCAAGAGTACGTCTTAGCTACTCACGTATCGTATTAGCTTACTCATCCCCTTTTTTATAGGAGGGGGGTACATTCACACAACTCACATACAGATCAGAGAACAACCATGCTCGAATCGGAACTCACAGATAACGGGGAAAATACACTACCCCAAAGCCAGGACACCGGTTTTATCAAACATAATACATATAAACTTTGAGAATTGGGAATGTGTGTTTTAGAATGATATTTTTAAAGGCTAATTAAGATTTTAATTGATTAAAAATATGTAAAATTTTGACATTTTCATTTAATGTGAAACATCCACTTGATTTCCAAAATTTTTCGGTATAAAATTGATTTTCAGATCATATTAAAAATAAAAAACAAGTTTATTATTCCGATGATACTATAACAGATGCTCTTCTTCATCATAAGACAATATTATTGTACTATTTTTAAAAACATACTTGAAACATATTTAACAGCAATATATTTTATTGCTGATATTAAACTCAAATAGGTTTCTTTGTTGATACTGGTTATTCAATTTGGCTTTTTTTTCTCCGTTACTGATGATCAATATGTAAATGTTTGCCTTTTTTCAATGTTGGATATGCTTCCAATACAAGTTATACTTTTAACGACATTTTTGAAATCTTCTTGTAAATACAACTAAGATTTGACTTTGGGAGCGAGTAAAGATAAAGCGTTCATTTTTAAACATTGCTGGTCTTGACTGTTGTTGTTGTTGTTTCTAATGGCACTTGCCTATGGACAAGCTCGCTGCTGGACCCAGCAGCAGATTTAAGCCGAATGAAGCGTCTCTTGTTTCAAGTAGCGCCAACTAGGGCCAAGAGTACGACTTTTGCTACACACTCATCACATTCGCTTGCACAACCCCTTTTTACAGGGGGGGGGGCACATTCACACATCTCACAGATAGCACACAGAATAACAACCATGCCCGAACCAGGACTCGAACCCGGGACCTCCTGAACACGAGGCAGACGCGCTACCTCTGTGCCAGCAAGCCGGCGGTCTTGACTGTAATATAATTAGGTGCGTAAAATTGCAGACAAAAAAAATAAGAGAAGTTGATAAAGCAATGAACACAATAATATGTCTACTAAAATAGTATAAATTGCATGTTTACCGAAATTTAAAATTTAATAAAATTTTATTGAGATACAAGTTACAAAAAATAGTTCATGATAGCTTTTAGCAACCATTAAGTCCAACGAACCTACTTGTTACCGAAGACGATTTGTTTTTAATAAAACTGACAGTAAAAGGGCCATTAGAATGCATTTGAATCAGAGCTAATATTAAATTAGTGAATACTAAATTAATGTAACTTGTATCAAAAATTTTCAAACAACTTTAAAATCCCACATGTTAAAATCCTTTACAAAGTGCTCATAATATTTTCATGTCTTTATTTTTCCTTCTTTGGCAATTTGTGATAATGAATTTTTAAAATTCACAAGCTCAAAATTAATGGGCTAGAACTAGTTGCTAAGGCAGAGGGAAGCAAGTAAGATTTAATAATGCATATAGTTGTTCACATATTACTACTCAGAAATTTGTTATCCAGTTTACACATTTTACTTCTTATCATCCCATCTCAATCTGAAGAATTACCCGCAATGAGCAAATGTGCTTTATCATTATTTTCATACAAAGTTAAAGCATTACATTTGATTATCGTTTTATAATTTAGATTTTTTCTGCATTATACAATGTAATGTTATGAGGTTTCTTTTCAATTTCTTGTTTATAAATATGATGATTATTATCATAGGACATTATTTATCACCACTGCATTTAAATATATTTTCCGTTCAAGATAAAATAAGTTACTTATTCTTCAAGACGGTAAGCTAATAAAATCGCTATCTCTTTAAAACCAAAATAGAAAGAATTAAATGTCAAATGTCTTTGAACGATTGCATTATTCTAGCAAAAAGCAAAAACTGCCTTCAAAATTTATTAAGAGTAAGAATTTATCTTATTATTTTACTTAGCTTAAACTGATAAATAGCTTAGAAGTAAGAATAATTTTTTTTTCAAAATTTTATTTGACACAAACTGAGAATTAATAAGCATTAATAAAACACTGCATTCATCCAAAGAACAAAGTCAATTTTCAATTACATTTTTTTTCTCTCACATTTTTAATCTTTTAAGAAGGATTATTTCGTCCCTGGCACTTGCTTTAGAGCTAAGAAATTCTACATTTATAAGTAAGAAAATCTCTAAGGAAAGAAGAAGACAGTCTGATTAGCTTTAGCTTAAACTGAAAAGCCAATTTCAAATAATCATCTGGTTTATTTAATTTAATATTTTTCTATTCAAGTTTCTATCTTTTATTTCTCTCTCTCTCTCTCTCTCTCTTTCTTTTTTTCTTTCTTCAGTAACGACTAACATTTATATATATATAAATTAGATACTTTTTTTTGAAGAGCAGGAGAGTTAAATCCTTAAAAAGAAGAAGAAAAAAAGTGGGTAAATAAATAAAAACTTTAACTTTAAAACTTTTGAAAACAAAATTTTCCGTAATCTGCTCCTCCCCACTTAAATTACAAGAAAGAATAATGCCATTTACCTCCACTGAGCGACACACTCCAGAGAAGAAGAACTCGTAAACAAACCCAAAGTAGGATTCTAAAGTTACAAAATAATTGGTTGTTACTTTCAGCTCAAGAGCAACGTTAAAGTTATTTTTTTTCCTAGCTCGCAAAACACTTCTTTAACGTACACACAGAGTAAGGAAGGACAAATATGAATAAAAGCAGAGCTGTTTTCTTAGCCTAAACTTCTCTCTTCTTCAGAATGCAGAGAAACAAGAGCCGTGCTGGCTTTTTATACCAGAAGGAGAGCAGGTAGATGACAGTATTTACATACCGAGGGTTTTGTGAAAGAAGAGAAAAAGTATGCAAGATACCCCTCTTATATTGAATTTTGTTTTTCATCCATGCCATATAGAAATAAATTGAAAACATATTTTTCGAAGCGGAAATATTTGTTTTCTTATGCGATTAAATGTTTCTAGACTTAACAGTAAGTTATTTGAATTCTTGTCCTGACAAAAAAAAAAAAAAATGGTGAGGTAAAAAGTATGAACAGATTTCCCCAATATCGGAATAATTTAATTTTTTTCTTTATTATAATTTATATAAACACCTTCGGTGACCAGTAGCTCGTTAATCATATTGATAAAATTAATTTAATAATGTCTAACAATATCTTCATCTTATAACCTTAAATGAAAGTGTTATTCTTGTTACTTATGGTACTTGCCATATTGCCGTGTAATACACCCGTGTAAACAGATATTATTGTTTATGTGTTGAGTGTTATTGTTTATCTAAGTTTTATTATTTCAAAATAAATACGCATATTTTGTCATGAATAATTATTTACATGTATAAAAATCAATCAAAAATATAATCGAGGTTGGCAATGGGAATGCAACGGGACTCGATATTCCTTTTCTTATTTCCGCACGTTTAAGCAAAAAAAAAAAAAAAAAAATCACGAATCACACAAATAGATGAAAATTTAAAAATACTGAAAAACGAGATACAATTTTCTGTTAATTTGTAAAGGCTAGTTATTCACTGCTGACCATTACTTAGATTCTATTTTTTATATTCTATTTTATTCTATTTAAATAATTAAAATAGCATATCATACTTGTTAAATAAAGTAGAATTTTTGCAAAATCAATTTATTTGTGGCTTTTTTTTTCAAGTTTTTACTCTTGTATATTTCTGTTTGGAGTCATAAAAAGTTTGCAAGTTTGACAAGTTGTACGTTATAATATATTGAAAGTATCACAAGTATATTCGTGCTGGCAAAGGGTAACACCCTGCCAACCACGAGTATATTCGTGGTTGGCAGCGAATGGATTAATTCAATTTTAAATCTCCTATTAAATTTCAACCAATAAATGTCAGAAGTCGAATAACAGTCATATAGAACAGGACCGTATTTCATTATATCTTCCACTTTATGCTCATTACACTGTTTAAATAACCGGGAGGTTATAGTTGCAGGGGCATGAAGCGGTGTTGTGTTGTACAGACGAGTGTGTGTGTCTCCCTCAAACGCGCTGGGGTCTTTGCCCTCAGAAGCTGCTGCATCCCCTTTGAATTGCAATGCTGACATCACTATCATCTTTTGTTTTGTACCCGTTGGGGAATTCTATTTACTAGCAATGAGAAAAGCTGGCTCGACATCACTATCATCTTTTGTTTTGTACCCGTTGGGGAATTCTATTTACTAGCAATGAGAAAAGCTGGCTCGACGTCACTATCATCTTTTGTTTAGTACCCGTTGGGGAATTCTATTTACTAGCAATGAGAAAAGCTGGCTCGACATCACTATCATCTTTTGTTTTGTACCCGTTGTGGAATTCTATTACTAACAATGAGCAAAGCTGGCTCATAAAACAGCGCATAACTCTAAATTTTCGTAAGAGCTTCAGCCCCAAAAGCCAGTGACATCATAAAATTGTACTTCCCAATTTCAATTTCCCTTGCTAACTGTGAAGCAGGATATTCCATTTTATGTCGATAACCCCTCCCCCAAAAGTTTACAACTGGAAAGGACTGCAGAAACCCTTCCTAACAGAGAACTGTCAGAACACAACACAATATCTACCACCCTTCTATCGTCTCCATAAATACATGCCGGCGAGTCTTAACAGTGGACACTCTCGAGTCGAGTGCTGGATGTCAATAAGACTGTCCGCTCCGCTGACCATGCTAAGAGGGCATCTCAGCTGGTCAAGTGGTCGTCTCGCAGAGGTCGGGAGGGAGCAGCAGATCGTGCGGAAAGAACACTCAACCGCAGTCCATTCGTCTTATCTCGCAAATGGAATGGCAGGAGTGGATTCCGCTTGTTCTGATGGATTTCGAATGACCCATGGATTGTCGTCCCTTCCCTTCCAATAAACATTGTTTTTATCTATTTCTTTCCTTTTTTTTCTTTATGTGCCGAGTCGAATAAAACAACAACGAACGATTTGGGTCATAAAAGGGGGGTTGAGAGAAGATTAAAATTGTTCCGAAACGTTTTGACAGAATAAAATTTAAACTAGTTATCGTCCTAGACTTAATAGCTAAATTAATTTCTAAAACCAGGAATAAGTAATGAATGCATTGTGTGTGTAGGCACAATAGGAAATTGTTGAAACAAATTACAGATATGAAATAAATATGTTATTTTTATTCAAGATTAAATATTCATTATACTTGCAAGCTTGCTGATTTCTGATTTTAAAGCAAGTCTCAGAATTTTAAAATTTTAAATTTGTTCTAAAGTTTAAATTATTCTTAGTAGTTTGCTACTGAATTGCTTAGGCAGTAGAATTTCAATACTTATATTTAAATGCTTAATTCTTAATTGATTTCTTAATTGATACTTTCATGAACTTCATTTGTACATTCAAATTTACAAACTACACTATCATAAACTTTGTAACACGAACATTTTACTTACTAAATCCCATCTAAATAATAATATATAAAATGAAATTTGAAACAAATTCAGTCACAATAAAAGTAAAATGAATAAATCTCTCCAAATTTAAACATTATTTTTCATAATGTTTATAGCATATAGCAGTTTTTCAATGTCTTGTAAATAGTTATAAAGATTAAGAGTTCGCTGGTTTATTTAGAACTATTTCTTCTCTATATTTATAACCTTGAAGATCGTGAATAAAATCATTAAACAGCTTTAAAGTTCTAGAAATTAAAAAGAAAATGCATGGTTTCACTGATTATTTTAGGATTTTTTTTTTCATTATTCGCTTGGAATCAGATTTAGCTTATTATTTTCCAGACTTTCTTTAAATAAGAGGGAAATATAAAGTTAAATTTATGTTTTAAGATATATAATATTTGAATTTTCATTACAACCGTTGAATAACTAAAATCAAAGGTATTTACTAAAAAAAAGTTGATTTATTTTTATTTTCGTCTTTCGATTTTAGCAGAAATGCATAAAATATAAATAAATCATATCGTTCCAAAATATCTATAAAAATATATATCAGGTTGGTATATCACTTTTTTAAATTTTAATTCCATAAATGATTTCGTAAAAAATTTATAAAGAGTATAATTAATAGTTAGTGAACGGAATTTTAGGAATAAAAAAGACTATTTAAATAGTTGAGGAGTGTTGGTTTTTTTTATTGAAAAGGATTTTAACTCATTATTTTAATTTGCATAAACCATGCAAGAAAACATGAAAAAATGACCACTACATTTTTTTTAATTAAGGGGGAAAAACCCATTTAAGATTTTGCTGTTTTAAAGTATTAATATGTCGAAATAAATTCCTTCAATGATTGCTCCCTATCATTATTGAAACTTGAAACTTTCGGCGAGAGAAGAGAAACGAGATCCATTTTTCAGTCTGTTAACTTCTTTCAATACCATGGCATTCCTTAAAAAAGAAGAATTGCTCCTCAAAAAGAAAAGTTATTTCTTTACTCAGATCTGATCTCTTTGAAGAAGAATTGCATCTTTCTTTCCCAAACTCATAACTAATGTTATCATTTGCTTCCAATCAGCGAATTTATAAGCAAATGAGTTTCCCCATATCATCCTAACAACCTCATATGGCGTCCTTCCCCACACACAAAAAAAGTCCCTAATAGCAAACAAACGAAACGAAATCCAAACAATAACCTTTATTAACTTTATCATTGAATGATTTCTTTCTTTTTTTTTCTATCATTAGTCAGTCATCCAAATGGTAGGATCGTTTTCACATATAAAATCCTCCACCCCTCACCACCCCTTATGAAATCTTTTTTCCCTATTATTACGCTCACAATGGGAAGTTCCTAATCCTCTTTCAACCGCCGCATCAACTCTTAAAACCGCGCATACATACCAAAACACTTCGTGTATCAAGATAGTGCGTCCCCGTAGAATCCGGATCGGTTACCATGCCAACGCAGCTTGATGGACGGCAATTATTTTAATGAGCGCTTCACATTGTTAAGCGGAACGAATGATAGGTGCGCAGTTAATCACGACGAATGGGAAAACGGCTAACAATTTCACTCCCTCCCCCCTCTCCGTCTTTTACACCGACCGAGGCCTTCTCCAAGACATTCCGGACACTCTCCCCCCCCCTTGTCCCTCCCCGATTTCGTCCCTGTATCCCAGCCTGCCTCCTTGCATTTTCCACCCTTTAAAAGAATAAGGGTGATGTGGGGGGGGGGGTGCAGCAGTATATTGCTAAGGTTTCATTAAGGCGAAAGCAAGTCAAACGATATAATTGGAACAAAACGGGAAAAGTTTTCTCCGGCATATAGAAAATTACCGGAGCGCACGGTACTGAGATTTAAATTAGGGGTTCCCGGGTATCCCTTACCCTAAAGGAACCTCATCTTATGATGGGAATTTTAATTTTCGATTTTTCTCCAATTTCTTTTGTGTCTTTTTTTAACTTTTTTTATTCGTTTGGGCATTTTTTTAAAGCGGAAAAAAATATATAATAATAATTACCGAATTTCATCGGTGCATCGGCTTCAGAGTTTAAATCTCTTAGCAATATTCATCATTTAGAGAAGCTTTTGGAGGTAGTTGGAGTTCTCCTCCCCCTTCCCCTCTCCCCACATCCAAGAAAGAAACGTACAAATTATGTACAATTTATTCGAAGAGAAACTTAAGAATGGACGTTATTCGATTTTTGACGTTAATTTTTGAAGTTTAATAAAACGTATTTTATTTTCTGAGAATGTGGCGAATTTTTCCAATTATCCACCATTTATTTTGATGAATATCAATTTTATTGATGTAACAGGCAAACAGCATTAACACATTTTGACTGGACATAATATTGACATTTCGGAAACAAAAGAATAAATACATATGTCAGTTTATGAGCCATTCATTGTTTAGTTTCGTATATTCAATCTAATGAGATTTTTATGAAAATAAGAAGAAAAAAATGCGATATTTTCTAAAAGATGAATAGAAATAAGTTAAAAATTTGAAAGTAAACATTGATCGAATTATTTTAGGAGCAAATATGAAAAATTTCCTTAGATTAAACTCAAGAATATATTTTTATATTATAGAAAATGATATTTCAATATTATTCTTATATATGATAGAATATGATATTTCATAAATATATTTCGCATTTTTTAGTGCAATTAAAAATGTAATTCGTATCCTTATTATTACGTCATTTTTTTTGGAGGGAGGTCTAATTCTCACTCTCGTTGACGATTCGTTACTTTATTATTTCCCATTTTAGGTAACTTAGTCTTAATAGCTTGTTCAGCAATATATTTTTAAGTTTTAAATTTTGATAGATATATAATTTATGCTATTACGCTGTCTTGCTAATTTTACTTTGTAAGTTTCTGTCAGCTCCCCTAAAATTCTTAAAAAAAATTGGTATACGCTATTTTTAGACTTTTAACAATGTGACCTAATTTCTAACTCGAAATAATATAAAATGTAGCATTTTAACTCATGATAGTAGTATTTGAAATATGTAATTATTTATTTTACAAAGTTTTCTTTTCAGAATTAAGTAAATATTTTTCTTGCTTTGCTGAATTCTGCTTTGTCATAAATGATATCTGTGAAAGGACAGAAGTTTAATTTCATTACTTTTCACGTTTCATTACTTTAGTATTAATATCGATAGTAACTTAGAGTGTAAAATAGGGGGAGGGGCTCTACAATGTTTAATATTTACTTTTATTAATAACTTGGGTATTCTTTTAGAATTCTTATCTTTTTTGCAATACAGTTCGCGAAACGTTTAACATTTGCTCTGAATTCTATCTTATCTTTATCTTCTTGTATGAAAGTATGCTTTAAATATTTTGTAAAAATTTATTAAATATAAAAAAATTATATAGTATAATAAAATATGTCATTGAAAAGATAATGCTTTGCGTTTTAAGATGATATAAAACTCATTTATGCTTTAATATTTTCGTAAGTTACAGTGGGAAATCGCTAAATTTCAACTAACTTTTAATTATTTAAAATTCTATCTGAAATTTCAAGAAAAATTGCACATTACCCCTTCTAAAGTGAGCGTCAAATGTGATGTCTTTAAATCAAACGGTCTAGTATATAGTCTAGTACCACCACATACACAAGCATAATCTTTATTATAAATATAGATATTTAAGGTTCTAATTTCCTTCTATTTTTCAGAAGAAATAGTTTTAAATTTGATATTTTATCATTTTTCAATTCGATCGAATTTTTTTAAACTAAAATTTCTGCTGTGATTCCATCATTATTATCACCTGCCCAGTCAAATTTAGTGCAACAATTCATTTAGTTTTAAAAGATTTGACACTGCTTCAGATCCTTTATTATTTCTTCCTACTTTATTATTTCTCTTTAACTTAAGAGTTTACTTTATTTTGTACTGTTAGAGTTTTCATTGCTATAACTTTTTAAATTGTATTTAGCATGGAATTGTATTTAGCGTTTTTTATTGATATGAATGATATCTAAATATTCTGTTAAAAAGTGTCCTGTATTATTGATTTGTTTTTTATTCATACGCTTGAAAATGTAAAAATGGTAAAACATAATAATGTTTTACCATTTTTACATTTTCAAGCGTATGAATAAAAAACAAATCAATAATACAGGACACATTTTAACAGAATATTTAGATATCATTCATATCAATAAATAAACGAGATGAAATATGCTTATATTAAGGTTTCGTAATCAATAAATTGCTGCTATAATGTGATTCAATTAGAAAAATATAAGAAAAACCAAAAGTTTTTTTTAGCGTGAATAGATTTTTCATGTTCCTAAACATTTATAAATAAAAAGAAGTGAGAAATTCATGAATAGTACAAACGATTTACAGGATTTGAACTTTTTTCTCTCCTTTCGAAAGGTGCCAAACCAAAGATGATCTCATGTGATTTTTCTAATTTTACTATCGCGTGTTTGTTAGTTGAAAAAGATTCATTTTTTCCCCTTAGAGGTAAAAAGTTTATCCTCAGTGAGTCATGGCATAAAAATTATGCATTTCTTTTCTTTGACTGCTCTTCTAGTCAGAAGGACTGTTTAAAAAATTTGCAAGACTTACACAAAGTAAATCTTTTGCAGTTATCGACGAAATACATATGTGATCCAAAATTAATCCAGGAAGGCATCCCCATATACTGAAGCTATGTCAGATTTCTGGCTCTAGGGGTTCTACCTAAATTTCCAGGTCTTTAGAAGAGGAAACAATTCTCTTTTAATTGGCAAGATAATGTAGATTTCAATAGAGTTAATAGGCTTAGCAAGTTTGGAATTAGTAAACCAAATGGAACTATATCAAATAGATCAAATAGAACTAGGTACCCTAGAATAATTAGATCTATTTGTGCTAGAACCATAAAAACTTTAATTTAAGCACATCCCGAAAGAATGTAGAATTTTGATAACAAATCAGCCCTTTAAACATTTGTCGATAACGAATGGATCTTATATACTAATCGTTATACTCTTAAACTGCTTACAAGTCTATAAAACATTTTTTTGCTTACCTCTTACTGTTATTGAGAGAGTTTTTATGTATAAAAAATATATGGGTGTCTAAATAAATAGTTTTCAGTTTTCGATTATAGGTTTACAATTTACTTTTTGATGATATAATGTCATTCTAATTCTACAGAAAATCAGCAGAGGACATCCGTCCAAGTTTTTCTTTAGTTGGTATAGAATGTATATAATTTATCAAAATTTTGAAGAATTTTAGAATGACGAATTGTAGTTTATAGATAGTAAATATATATTTAGTTTTTTTTATCTTTTTTCTCCATACAAATTTTGGTTTTCCACCTTATTTTGTTTATTTCGTATCACTGACACACATTTTTGCTTCAAACTGAAAAATGTTTTAAAATATTTTTGTCTCATAGAAAAAAAATGAATGAAGCATTATTATACGAAAATTTAAAGAATTATAGATAAAACATAATTTTTTAAATATTATAATTACTTAGAATTCTATTCTATAATCATATTCGCAAAACATAGAGAAAAATTTCTAATTCACAACTTGAAACTTTATTTTAATCTTTGTAAAACAGCTAATTGTGTTTTTCTTATAAAAACAAAAAGAAATAAATAATTCTTGTTTTGTTTTGTTTTTTTAAAAAAAGAGAGATAAAAAGTAAAAGCTTTCTCAGAGTATTCCCCAATATTCTGTTTACTGCTAAAAGTTTAATGTTTTATGAAAAGTAATCACACTCTTTGCCATTTTTTTCCTATTTCCTGAATTCATTATATTCTTAAAAGAAATTTTTATAAGTGACAAAATATTATTAAATTTAGATTACTATATTGATCTCACAGAAGTCGAGCTTTCCAGAATCTTCTCAAAAAAGATGTTAAAAACAGTAATATGGTCGTCTATTTGCTATTAAGAGATATTCTAAAAAAACGAATCTGTCAATAATTTATTTTTTGTTAATCACAGTATTGTTTAAATCTACTAGCAAACAGCAGCAACAGCTCAATTCAGATTACCATATTGGTTTCTCAAAAAACAAACGTTCCACGAATCTTAACTGAAAGGCACCTCACCTCGGTCTCGCCAGGATAAAAATTCTTTCCTGCTCTTAGATTTCGCAGACATCTGCAAAAAGATCTGTATCCGGATATGAAAAACTCCCCTCCTGCCGGATCAAAAGGGGATGATCGCGAGGTGACGGCCCGGACATCTAGAGTGAGATTAAAATCTTCCCTGCGCCTTCCAATAAAGCGAAGCTTTTGCCACATCAGCAAGGCTACTTGTGGATTTTACACTCCTCCAGAACTGTTCGAGAACGTCTGGTCATAGTCGGTGCTTTGCCTTTTTTGGAACAGAACGTGCAAGGTCAGCATATGCTTGTTGTGTTCGATTAGGGTTGGTAGAGATGGATCAGACATAACTGGAGAATATTTTTTAAAAAAATAGCTATTGTTGGATGATTTCATAATTTTTTTCTCGTTCTTACATGTTTTTCGGCGTGTTATTTAAGAAAAGGTGGTCACTGTTTAACACTTGACTGTCCAATTAAAATCTTAAAAGGCCTCTATTCATTTCGATTCTCATATTTTTAAATAAAAGTTTTTTGATTCATCGTTAATGCATTTCTACTAGTAAAAATGGCATGTTGACTGATATTTTTCTGTGAAAAAAAACAATAACAGCATTTACAAAGTAAATAATATGACTTAACACCAATAACCAACTTCATTTTATACAATGCAATGCACATCCATCTACATATGATGAATACGAGTTTATCAGCTTTTAAAAAAATTGGTAAAGAGTGTATTATATACAACGATAAGTCTGTACCTAAATTAATCCCAAGTAGAATTGTGTATTTAATTTTAAATAAGCTTGCTTAAACCACCTATTACAAAGCAGCTAAAAGAGTTAAATTACTGATATAAATACATAAGAGATTTTTTTTCCTTTTTTATTTTCAATTCAAATTCTTGACTAAATAGAAATATAGATTCTACGAATAATAAATAAATTATTACTGTTCAAATCTGTAAAACATAGTCTTTCTTATTTAGATTACAAAGTTTGTAATTTTTTTAATCAAATGGGTTTTTAAAAAATCAAATAGGTTTGGGAGAAATCACAATATCATTTATATTTTTGCTAAAATTCAAAATCATTAAAAATGATGCGAATGCTATTTAATTTTTATAAATTCTGAAATTCTGCAAAATGTTATGTGAATCTTCGGTTTGAAATTTCATTAAATGTGATGTAATTCAAAAGCTTAGGGAGTCGGTAGTCGCAACTAAAATAAAAAGTATTATTTGAAACATTTAAAATGTATCGTATGTAAACATTTAATATGTAAAATGTATTTTAAATGTAATAGAAAACATTTAAAATGTATCTATCTTATACCTGAAGAAAATAAATTCATATTAGGTTTTTAAAAAAAACATTTTCCAATACAGCTTGTGAATCAAGCAATCGGGATTTAATTTATATTTACAAGAAATTTCCTTCTCCGAAATTTATAACTGAGATTAATACAAAGAAAGGAATGAAAAGACAGGCATAAAAAATGGATCCTTTTACAAAACATAATTGTGGAAGAATAGCTTTTTGTATTGCTTCTTAAATAAATACAGATAAAAAACGAGAACTTGAAAAATATCATATGATATAACGTGTGAGCGTTAATAAAACAATAAATCTATTTTAAAAGTTTTTACTTATCAATAAAAAATGATTAAAATAATTTAATTTAGAGTTAATGTGATTAAATTGACAAAATATAGAACACAATAACGTATACGAACTACAGAAATTTCATCGAAATAATCGATAAGTTTACATTGATATGCATCTCTTAATTATCATGTCAGAACATGATATTGTTTTAGGAATTAGGTTTTCTGGCGTCAACAAAAATCCGTAGACAAAAAATAAAAATTTTATTTTCTGCACCATCATCTCTAAAAGTCAGTTTTTAATGACGCGTTGCTACCACATTTACAAAAGCTCTGATTTAAAAAAATAAGTTAATTACTGCAGCAAATAAAACCTAGAAAAATGTCATTTTGAGAGCGTGATTAATATGGAATGAAATAAATAGGAAATGTGATATATTTTTCTAAACAACAAATGCGATACAAAGTTTTTTGGATCGTTTGCATTACTAAAATGACTCATTCAATGAAACAATTAAAGTGAATAAAAATATAATTCAACTTGCACGAGCACGTGGTGCTTGGCTGTTCAAGAAATGATGTTCTGACATGATACATTGAAATACGCATAACAGATTTCATTTCAATCTTTTCATTTAATATTATTTTGATGAAAACAAAAGCAATTTAATCTTATCCCAAAGAAAATCAAGAGAGGAATCAAATATGATTTGGATTTTCTGTTCTCCAAAAAGATATTTGTGGAATTCTCTCTCTGAAAGCACAATAATCCAAAAATAGAATAATAATGATAAATTATGATAATAATAATGAAAGACAATATTTGGTATATGGTCTTTTGACCAAAATCTGCACGAGATTGTGAAATCTGACACGAATTTCTGTGCAGATTTGTATACCTGTATTTGATTTTGAATCCTATTGAAAAGGTCCGAAATGCCGTGATTTTTTTTAAATTATAAGACAAAATTATACACCAAAATGCAGAAGTATGCAAGTAAGTCAAAGGAATAATACTTCTTGGGATTAATAACGAATCTATGTTTGGATAAGACTAGTAAAAAATAAATACCACTCGCAAATTCACAAATAGAAATGGAATATTTGCGTAAATTCCCCAAGCAAACTTAAAATAAAATTATCTTTCTAAAACTAGGCTAGAAATCAAATGCAAAATCTTAAAAAAATTGAAAAAAAAAATCCTCAAAACATTTAGAATCATTCATTGTAAGTCAGCAATTTAACTTATTTGTCCTTTAAAATGCAAAACGTCCACTCCTTTTCCTCCAAGAATTACTTCCAAATGCATTATCGAAATTACCGAAAACCATTTCCTAGGCCGGATCATTTTCATATTTTCGAATTAGGAACGATTTCCCTTCTATGCGTGCGCCATTTTTTTTTTCTTCTTTATTGTTGCCATTGCACGAATTTGAATAAAACTCTTCCTCCTCCTCCGCAATGCGATCGCGACCACAAACAACTTTGTCAACGTCCCAAGGCAGCTCGATCACCATTAGTCCCCAGCTACTCCGGGTGATTGTTTCAAAAATGTGAAAAATGAGATTCGGTTTCCCCCTTTGATGTTTGTTGCTTTTGCGGGAGCCCCCTTATAGGCCATTTATTTGCATTTTTGTTTATGATTTGTTGAGGCGTCGTCGTCTTCCGCTTGGCTGTAAGCCTCTACCGGCTCGCGACGAATTCTGGATCGAGGCAATCAGGCAGATGAAAATCCAGGACACGTTTATACGTTGAGACAAAACGCCGATTTAACGTTTTTCTCGACTTTATTTCTTTACGTTGAACCACTTGATTGTTTGATTTCATGCGATATCTAATTTGCTTACATCGTATGTTTTGAAAAAAAAAAAAACATGGCGTTTGAATTGACAAAGAATCCATTGAACGTTTGCTTTGTTTATTGATTTGATGCAATTTTTGCATCCAATCATAATATCTACGAATGAATTTTATTTTGGTTAGTTATTTAAATAGGTTAATTACAAAGTCTCTTCTAAATTTTCTCGCAGTAAAGATCTTATCTATTTCTCAACAAATAAAATTGTACACCTTGGTCAAACTTGCAAATATTTTGCAATGACGTTGGCGAAAAGTAGATATGAAACACATTTTTTTTAAACAGGAATTTAGCACTTTTATTGGATTTATAGAGCACATTGTCATTTTAACTCGTTTTTTCGACCAATTAAAACTAAAATTTGGCATGGAACTACAGTTGTAGTCACATGCTGAATTTCATTTATTTGAATCCTTAGGTTTCTAAATGATTGCTTTTATAAGTATGACAAAATGCAGACCAATAAACAGCCAAACTTGGTTCAAAATTTAATAAGAATCTACGTGTCAAATGTTAAATTTGTAGACCAAATTTTATCTATTTAGCTCGTTAAGTTTTATAGGTATCCAGTTTCTTTCTGCTCGAACAGTCAAACAGAGAGACTTTCTCTGAATGGAAATGTTCAAAATTTGTTAAAAATTTGCAAATTTGATCTAAATATATACCATTCGTATGTCATTTGCCTGGCTCAAAATGTTTTTATCTTCTTCGCAAGCTGAACTAGAAAAACGTGTTTTTCCCCCACGCTAATAAGGTTAGGCTTAACATGTTTTCGGCCGATTATTTGAAACGATTCTGTTTATTTTCATAATGTTTGATGTATGTAGAATTAAACTTTATTTATTAATTGATTTTTCGGATTCATTCTGAAGTAATGTCAAATTAAAATGATACAGAATAAAGAAAATTAAAAATTTCTTATTTGTATTGCGTTACTACAAATGGCGTAGAAAATTCAAAATCAATTGAATGTGTTCTGAGTCTGTTCTGATTTATTTTCAACGGATACGAACTTTTGATAAAATATTTATATTAACTGTAATTATTTAATAAAAAGTAACTAAAATAAAAATTTTGTTTATTGGCCTAAGTTGGAAGTGACTTTGTAATTTTTTAAATTATTTGTTTAAACTTTTTTCGGCATATAAAAATAAATGTCTTAATTCGTTATAAAAAGGTTAATTAATTCGATATCAATTAATAAAAAAAATTCAATGCAATGTTTCATTTTGAATTATTTGCATTAATAACTTAACTATTTCATTTTCTGTAATATTTACTTAAATAGTTTCGTCTTCTTTAAAAAGTTACGATATGCATATTCGAGATGCTTATTGATTCTAAATAGCATTTATATGCAATTATATGTACATACTTCGTTTCAAATTCTTCAATTTGCATTAGATTCATTTTAATATCCGATAATTTAATTCGATTGATTGAACTCGGGGCAAATTTGTTAGCATTAAAAAATAAATATGAAATTATTCCTTAAATAATAAAGAGTTTAGTTAGTTAATTTCCTGACATAATTAACAAACTGCTAACTCTTTTGGGACACTTTTCATTGTAATCATTTCATTCAAATAAATCAATGCTTCAGATGCCTATTGATTACTTTCAGTTTTGATGTTAATTCAAACATCTACAGCAGATTTAATCTTGTAATCATTTAAAATATAATTAAATTTTTGCACAACGAAAGACAAATTAATTAAGTTGTTAATTAATAGAAACGTAACATTGATTTATAAATAATAATACAGATAATTCTGCCGCAATTTACCAACGAGCCAGTATAATGTTTAATTTTATATAATATCTACTTAATTGATACTTCTTTTCTCAATTACTATTATTAGTTCACACTCTCCTTATATATATTTATATATCTTGTTCGCATTCTTAATCGTAAACAAAATATTTTTTATTCAGCCACTCTAGTTCAAATACATTTTTTAAAAAACTTGTAGCGCATGACACTCGATGTTAATACAGGTTTTTTTTTCAAATACTAATATATTGATTAAATTTAATTCATTTTCAATAATTTAAATAGAATTTCAAAAAATTTTAACGAAAATTGAAATCAACAGGATGTAGCTCAATCGGTAAAATGCAAGGATTTCAGTATTTTTCACGTGAATGTGAAGAATAGGAATTCAGTTCTTGCATAAATCAATTACTTTTTTGATAATTTATTTATTTTAGTTGTAATTATTTAATAAAAAGTAATTAAAAATTTACTTTATATACCTAATTAGGAATTGACTTAAAAAATTTTTATATTAGTTATTACAATGATAATTTCGCTCTTACGATTTTATATGGCTATAATACACATAAAATAGTTATTGATTCCAAGCAAGAATTGTATCAGATTATAAAGTACAATAATGACTTAATATTTAATAATTATTCAAAAAATAAAGTAATTTTATATCCGTATGAAGTAAAGACAAATTAGGTAAATGATTAAGATAAAAATAACATTGATTCTTCAAATTGGCGAGATTAAATGGGATCAAATGTCTAGCCAATCAAGTTACGTAGCTACTCAGGCACTATTGGTTATTTTTAAAATTAACGTTTCCTGTTTTCTAGCAGTATTGGTTCAAATCAATAACTTTTTAACAGAGTATCATACTAAAAGAGCTATTTTTCTTTAACTGACTTTTACTAGCTTACCAGAAATAATATTGATTCAAATCACAGAATAAAATTTAGAAAATATTATTTAATTATTTTAATTGAATTAATATATAGCAGGATTTTTTTAATCCGAAGCCATTTAAAAATATATTGGAATTTTAATATAGTTTTGATTTTGCTTTTTGCGATATAGATGTCCTTAATAAAAAAAATTTGCTAACTTTTAGAAAATTTTGATTTGTTGTATTCCAAGCACAGTGAGATGGGATTGGAATAAAACAAATAAATTAATTTTTGATCTTATTTTTTATTTATTTATTGTAAATAAATAAATAAAAATTTATTTATTTTGCAATTACGAGTAAAATTGTTTAAACATACATTAAAAAAATAAAATCAATTGAATTAGATTATTTTATGATTTCTTCTAAAAATTTATTATTATTATTATTATTTATAAAATATCATTATTTATAATTCTGTATAACCTTCTGAATGTCTTAAAGAAAAATCTTTAAAATTCAAAATCATTGATAATTTCTTTAAAAAATTTATGGTTCTTAAAATATTCTAAAAGTGCAATTTCTCAAATAACTTGAGTTGACAGGAAAATAAAAGAAATATAAGCTTTTAATCTCTCTGATTTCTAACAAATATTAATGTTTTTTAAACTACTAATTTTTTTCCTAATTTCTATCATCATCGCATTTATAATAAAAACACTCTGCTCTTTTTCATTTACTGAACAAAAATAAAAAAGGATAAAAGTGTTTGAAATGAATTTAATAAAATAATGTTGATTTTTAAGTTCCATTAAAAGATTCCACATTTAATTAATAATACATCAAAACTTTTTTTTTTTGCGTAAACGTAAGTTACCCAAAGAATGTAAAGCTGATACGAGTTGGTTAGTGTAATTAAATATGTTCTGTTTTAATTTCAAATTACTTATTTACTTTAAAAACAGGATTTTCTAATAAAAAATGCTTATTCTATTTTCTTTTAATTCTATTTCTAGCTGTCCTTATTTGCTAAATATTTTAATAAGAGTTAAAAAAAAGAGTCCTTTTTCTCAAAATTATTAATATTTTAACGCCAGTCCCTATTCTACGATCACCAATAGAATCTATAGCGTATTATTAGAATAAAAATTATAATCTCACGTTATAGTTATGTGAAAAGTTGAAGAAAGAGGCCTGATCAGGTAGATAATTCTATTCAAATAATCATGATTTCAAAATATCGAGAATCAGGACAGATACTAAATAGAAATTCATTTAATCTTTTTCAATGGTTAAAGACTTGCAAATATTTCTGACTGGTTTAAAACATAGTTTTCTAATAAAAGCCACTACCGGCTTAAGTCTTGCAATTCTCGTGGTAAAAAAAAAAAAACTCATTATTATCTTTTTTGTTTAAATTTTAATTTTGTAAAGAAGTAGATTCTATTACATAAACAGAATTAGTATGGATTTTTACTTTTGCTAAACCTTTTTAATCTAAAAAAGCATTTAAATTTTCTTCTTTTTTTTGTTTTTGCACATAGTCAAAATGGGTCTTATTTGCCCATGTTTTTAAATTATTATAATGTCAGAACATGATGTTTTGGGTATGAGGTTTTTTAGCGTCAACAAAAATCCGTAGGGCGAAAAATAAAAATTTTATTATCTGCACGAGCCTCTCAAAAAATCAGCTTTTAATAACACGTTGCCACTGCATTAACAAACGCTCTGATTTTAAAAAAAATAAGTTAATTGCTACAGCAAATAAAACCTGGAAAAATGTCATTTTGAGCACGCGATTACATGAAGTGAAATAAATAGGAAATGTGATTTTTTTTTAACAATAAATGCAGGACATAGTTTTTTGGATCGTTTGCAATACTAAAGTGACTCATTCGATGAAACGATTAAAATGAATAAAAATATAATTTAACTTGTACGAGCACGTGGTGGTTGGCCGTTCAAGAAATGATGCTCTGACATGATACATTGAAGTATGCATAGCAGATTTCATTATTTATCTTTTATTTTTAACTATTTTAATCTGCAAATTTAAGGAAGATATATATCGAACGGGAAATTCCATTATCCGCTTTTCGTATGCCATAAGTGCATCGGCCAACAAAATAAAGTTTATATTCCTCAAAGAATAGGATAGATTTGTATCCTGTTTCTCGGACTTAAAGAATCTTTTAAGCCAAAAGAAGGAGGGAAAAAGAGGGGGGAAACTCCGTTTTTTTTTTCCTACACAAACCAAGAAAGATGGCGTCCGTCGCTGAGATCTTCATGCATGCTTTGCGATCAAAATGCACAAAACGGAACTTGATGTATTTGGCTTCAAACTCCACGGTGCATCGGAGCGTGCAATAAACAAATGGCAGGAAAAAATATGCGAATCCGACCGAAATCCGCCGACTGTGTAACGACTCGGCTATGAGCTCCACAGACGGGACTTTGAGAAGTTCCTCTCTTTTTCACTTATTTGAAGCCAAAGCAGCTTCATAAATATTGATTCACAAACAAATTTGGGTATGTACCACTGAAAGATGAATGAGAAATGCGATTGTGTGTTTGAGTTGGTCCAATCGCAGAGTCGGAATAATACTGCATAATGATGTTGTTGATGGTATACGAAGGAAGTCTGATGCGGCCTACTTTGGCAAATTGTGCTCTTTGAAATAGCTATCATGGAGGAAAATTTCAGTTTTGTGGTAAAAAATGACGTATAGATAAATGCAGAAATGCATCTATCTATACATGTATATGATTTTTGTCAAAAAATATGCTCATATGAGAATAAAAGACTTTTACTAATAATTTTTGAATGTTGGCATATTATTATCATGTCATAACATGATGTTGTTTGGGGACGAGGTTTTTAGTGTCAACAAAAATCCGTAAGCTAAAAATAAAAATTTTAGTATCTGCATGAGCATCTCAAAAAAAATCCGATCATAACAACGTGCTGTCATTGCATTTACAAAAACTCTGATTTTTTTTAAATAAGTTAATGACTGCAGCAAATAAAACCTAGAAAAATACCATTTTGATCAAAGGATTATATGGAATGAAATAAATAGGAAGAGGGATATTTTACAAATCATCTTGAGTTAAGGTTATTTTGAATATAATATATTTTGGTCTTAAAATGTTTTACCGAGTTCATATCTCTGATAAATTTATAATTCCTAAACAATTTGCACTTTCCGACCAAGTGTATTGTATTAAGTTGGACTTATTATCATGTCAGAACATAATGTTGTTTTGGGAATGAGGTTTCCTGACGTCAACAAAAATCTATAGATGAAAAATAAAACAATACGCAGGCGAAAAATTGAAATTTTATTACCTGCTCGAGCATCTCAAAAAATCAACTTTTAATAACGCGTTGCCCTCCCATTTACAAAAGTTCTGATTAAATTTTTTTAAAAATTACTACAGCAAATAAAACCTAGAAAAATGTCATTTTGAGCTCGTGATTATATGAAATGAAATAAATAGGAAATGTGATATATTTTTTAAGCAATAAAAGCGAGACAAAGGTTTGTTGGATCGTTTGCAATACTAAAGTGACTCATGAAAGAATTAAAATGAATAAAAATATAATTTAACTTGCACGAGCACGTGGTGCTTGGCCGTTACCCATCTCAGAATGAATAAAATTACTGCCGAAATCAGTTCATGCTGTACGAATGGAGGAATTTGTCAGTGAAATCAGCTATTTCGAATTCTTGCGAATCGACATTTCCTGTCTATTTTATTTAAGATGAATGAATCGGTTTACGGGAGAAGGAGAGATGTACGAGTAAAACAGTGTGAATCAGTCAGCAAAGGCGTGTGTTGTTCTTGTGAGGTCCCATGGGTGTGTTATTGCACGGAAAAATCAGCTCGACTCGGACAAAAGAAAAGGATATGCTTTAACGTGACGCTACGGGCGTGTACGAATAATCAATTTTGTTCTTGCCCCTCGAAATAAAAAAAAAGCACAATGTAAATAATAAAAGAACTGGAATAATAGTACAATCAGTAAAAGTTGGGATATTTTCCTTCGACAGTGAAATGTGTGAATTTTGTTTTCTCGTTTTGAAGATAGTATTTTCCTTAATATAATATTGTGAAGTTATGAGTTGAAGTTTTCTATGAGTTGAAGAGAACCGGATAAAGAAAGGATTCGATAATCTGGAATCTCGATGAAGTGCGCTCTATTGATGTATATTTTCACACACACACATACACACACACAAGATGGAATCAATAAAAACAATTAACATAATCCATTGATTAAGCTGCTTCAAAATTGCTTGCATTTACATTTTTTTTTAAAAAAAAACCCTTAATGCAATTATTTGTCTTCCTTTTTAAAAGGCATATGGTTTACAATTTAAAAATAATAAAGAAGTTAATTAATCTAAAACAATCGGAAAAAATATGAAATTCCATAACAAATTCTCAGTATTAAAAATGGATTTTTGTATTCCAATTATTCCATATATTCATAGAAAAATATAAGCCTATTCTATTTAACTTTTCTAAATCAATTGTAATAAATACTCGTAATAAAAAAAAAATTGATGCATCTTAAACACTATTTACAAATTCTTATAAGAACTTTTAAATACATGTAGTTTTATTATTGAATTAACTATTTGATTTCTTTTTCTAAATAAATAAAATAAATTGTGTCACTAAATTCAATAAAAAAAAATTTAAGCTTAAAAATTTCGAATATTAGGTGATACGTTTGATAGATTATATGCATTTCTTAATTCTTATACCCTCTTTTTCGATTTGCACTAATCAACGCTTTAAATATTTCCAAAATTTCAAAATATTAAATAGAAATCTATAAACTTATTTCATTACAATAAATAAAGACATTATCACATTTTTAACATGATTATATATTATTTTGGCTGATTATACGTTTATAATTTATCAAAATTTTCGAAGAATGAACAAAACAGATTTAAAAAATGTTATGGTATTTACCTCCATTCTTCTGAAAAATCGACTAAAATATCTTAAATATTAATTCCACTAAGTTATATTTTGTACTCCTCATATTTTGAAACTGACTTCATTTTCTTTTTTATTTCCAATAGTAGTCTGCAATTATATTTGCATTCAAATGTACTTTACAGCGATTTTCCATGCATTTTATATATAGATGAAATATCTCACCACATTCTTTTAATTTTAATTAGAGAGCGTCATTTTTCTTACCTAATGTTAGTTTTTAGAATAACAATATCACTATTATAACAAACAAAATAACAGATTTTGTCGAATCATATTCTTTGATACTGGATTCCAATTTTCTTTAGAGAACACTATTTTCTTATCCAAAGTTGGTTTTAAGATTTATTATTTAAATATTATAACAAATAGCTTATTTTTTTAAGAGTTAGTTATTTTCTAATCTAGTAACATGATTAAAATTTTGACATTCTCTGAAATTTGCCATTTAAATTCCCGATATTTTCTTTCGCCGAGACAAATTCAAGATTTCCGTATAAAATAATTTTTTAAAAAATGAATGAACAAATTGATTTAAAAATAAATGAAAAATTACAACTATTGCCCTACATTTTGCAGAAAATTGTTGCATTTTATATCTGTTATTACCATTTTATATATGAAAATAAAACTAGAGTACCCGCACGGCGTTGCCCATGGCATAGCATCGAAGAAATAGAAAATTAGCTTTAAACTTAATTCCAACCTCCACCCGATATAAAATGGGCATGTTACGCAACAACAAATAAATAAATAATGTATTTAGAAACTATTAAAAATAGCTACAAAAAATGTTTATAGCACACATTCAGAAATATTTAGACTGTTAAAAAAGTAAAAATAAGATTATGTCCGAAGACAAAACACAGGCGACCATTCCGTTCTTCTGGAGATTCATTCTGTCTGAGCAATTCAGTTGCAATGCGATTTAAAGAAAGACGGTTACTTAGTTTGTGTTTCATACATACAAGCACTTTTAGGAGACTTCATTTTATATATGTATAGATTATAAATTTAAATAACAATATATTTTATTAAATAGTATTTTACAGTAATTTTATAAAAACGCCCTTCTTGCAATGGCATTGATTTACTGAAAATCTTACAATTTCCTGCAAGATCCATTTTCGTAAGGGCCTGTATAATTTCAAGGTGGTAAATGCATATTATGTTATATAATGTAATATTTAAGTGCATTTTTTAGCTACATCTACTGAATATTATTCTACATGAATTGATTCCAATACTTAAATAAACTGCTAACATATTTCTTCGGTAATTTTTATTTTAAATTAAATTTAGATTGTTTAACAATAATTTAACGATTTCAGGGTAAATTAAAAGAAAATCATTGTTAAAATGTTATCCAGTTGCTGGTAATAAACTGATATAATGTTTAGAACAGTATTGCACATACAATACTGTTCTAAACATTATATCTTTCAATACCCAAGAAAAATATTTATGGATCTCGAAGAATATTTTTTGAAGAAAAACAAAAATTTCGGAAAATTAGATTACCAAATATAAATTTAAAAATAGTAAATCTTAAAAGGTAGATTCAAAATAAAATGAATTCATATATGTAATTTTAAATCTCTTTTGACTCTCAAGTCAATTTAATCCAAAACGATGAATTCTCATTTTATTAATAGTACTGGAAAATAACCTAATCTTGTACCTCGGTTTTATCAGAAAATGGGTTTAAATTTATATTAAAGTGGCATTGAATGCAAAATATTAAAAAAAAAAAAAGAGATGCATCATCACACAGCAAATAACAATCTTAGAGTAAAATTGCTTTTTATCCATGCTGGCACTACATATATTTCGAAATAAAAACAAGGTTATTGCCTGAGAAAATCAAAAACGAGAAATAAACCATTTTTAAAGAAGCAGGAAATAAAAATCGTTTTCAGTTGGTGGCAAAAAGCCGTTTTGTTCCCGGAAGCCATGCTAAAATTCCTTCTTTTAAAAATGCAAGACTGTTGCCATTCCGGGCGGCGCAAATTTCCCCTTGGAGTCGCAAACAAGCCGCTGAGTGGCCGCCTCGCCTGGCAACGCAATAACCCACAAGGAGATTGAATCTTGCGCGCTCACAAGGCAAGGGCACGAGCTGATTGGCATCCTTTGGTCAAATACTTCAATAAATTGATTTCCTTTACAACTTCCTGCGAGTCGGATCGGTAAACGGGGGAGAAGGAAGGGGGGTGAAATAAGAAAAAATAGAAGAATGCGCCTTAGCCTTGTTTTGTTTACATTGTTCAACCACTGGTTGTTGTTCGTTTGGAGATAAAGGGGAGTAAGGTTGGAAGAAATGCTGTTTACAGTGTTGTGCTCCACTCAAATCTTCAGAAACCCAGTTCTACATTTACTCTTAAATAAAGTTAAGAAATCAGAACAGAGACATTTCGTAATGGTTGGTTTGGAATGTTAGTACTTAATTTTTCTTCAGAAATTCAAAAGTTTTCAAAGAATTTGCTAACAAATATTACTGAAAAAACTCCATTAACATCAAATTGTCATCCATTACAAGTTTAAAAATGAAATCTACGGTCGCCAATTTCAAGTTATCATGTGAGATTATTATTTTTTAAGTGATTAACTGTCTTAATTAATTTAAGTCATTAACCGGTTTAAACTGGTTTGAAAAAAATTACGAGACTTATCTCTCTCTCTAATGATAATGTTTTTAAACTTTCATTTTAGTTTTTGTAGCTGGCAAACAAAGCTTTGAAGCTAAGTCGATTTTAAGATAAAAAGAAACAGTAATTTCGACGAAATGTTCACTATTACTGGAAGCTATTGGATATGTGGTACATATACAGTAGCTATATATATATGCTACTATTGTATATATAGTACATATACAAATCCAATGAACGTAATGCAGATTGATATTAAAATTATATTCTAATATTTACAGCATTTTGAGAAATACAATTAGTATGAATGCGCTTATATTATCATTAAAGAATAAATATAAGTCGCGATAATTAAAAGCTGATTTTTTTTTTTTTTGTTAAAAAAGTGATAATTTTCTGATCTCGGTGTTAATTATTTAAAAGTAATATATCGTAAACAAACTGGAAGATGACGTTATTTCATAGAAACGACAAACAAAAAGCAATTGATAGTAAATTTAATTAAATATCTCAAACAATTATGACAAAACAAACCTCAAATGTCATATCAGGTAAATCGTTATCTACCAATGAAAAAAAAATTTCTTACCTAACCAAAACAGCATCATATTCTCACATGATAATAAAGCAACGACATCTTTGGATTTCTATCTCAAAACTGCCAGTTTGTTAGGGAAAAATTATCAAAGTTGTGGAAAATGAATTGTTTAATATGTCTTTACCAATTAGATCTGTCACATTTATGTAAATTAAACCCTCAAGTAAATCATAATCGATCTAAACGTGATAAGATAAATACTGTAGAGTCTATTTTAAAGCATTCAAAACTTATTTACTAATTTATTAGATGTATTAAAGCTATTAAAATATTTTATCTTTATTTTCACCAACAAATTTTGAATAAAGCAAGATTAATGAACAAACTGGCGTTAAAATATTTTACTTTTTCCTCTTCATTTACCAAAAATTTCCACTGCGTTATTTCTTATTCAATTTTGAAAAGTTTATGTAAGTCTATTTAATCTAAATTTATGTACATATTTTAAAGAAACTATTATGAGGCATTGAAAACTCTTTCATACAGATTCTACATGTTTCTTGTAGAATTTTTTTTAAAAAATATACCTCGATGTTTTTCATTTTATAACATTTCTTAATTGCTCTTAATTATATTATAGGATTAATAAAAAGAGAAAATGCTTTTACATTAATAAAAATTAATTGTGTAAAAATTTTATTTTGCAATTTATTTTATTTTTCAGAAAAGTTTCCTTTTTCAACAAAATGTCGTTTGGCGCTTAAGTAATGGAAGAAAATTATAATTAAAAATTGATGACGAAGAAGAAAAAGAAATCCCGTTTTCGCTTTATATATTATTAAAAAAAAGTTGCTCTTTAAATTAATTAAGTGATTACTGATATATTTTATTTTTATTTTATTTTTTAGTACAAATGAACTGACATTCTTGAAACACTATATTCCAAATTTCTTTATTTTAATTATTTTCCTAAAATATGATGGTACGTTAAATATAATATATTATGATGTTTTTTTAATCTGAATTTTTTGGAAGATTTACAATGAAGTTAAATTAGGAAAAGCATCACAGTTTTGTTTTTAAAAAAGTTTCTAGAACACATTTTTCGTTTTGATAGAAGAATTAAGTTTATAAATATAATCTTTAAAAAAAAAGAAAAATAAATTTTGTAATTTAGAATTAAATTGATTATTATTGGAACATGAATATATTATTATACAATTAATAAATAAATGATTAACTCATGCAGTATTATTTAGAAACTATAAAAGACGTAAATTCATGATGGATTTTTATAAAAAGTTTCAACATAAAAAGTCTCATGCTTTGCAAACATTTTTCAAAGTATTCCTCCTTTTCTTAAAAATATTGTCGTGATCATTCAAAAAGAAATAGATAACTTCTAGTTATTTTTTAAACATACTTTTACGTAATTTGCTATTATGAATTATGACATATTTGTGCTTAATTACTGAATTAAAATGAATTAATTAAAATGAAAAAAATATTAAGTCCTTTAAACGCATCTAATAAAGACTACTAACTAGATTTTTTCAAAAGCAACTCAAACCTCAAATTTGAGGAATTTTAAGGAATTTTTGGCAGAACTCACAATCTTAACAATATAGTAAAATTCGTAAATTCGTTAATTTACAGGCACTACAAACCAGTGAAAATGCTCTGTTTTTAGTTCACAGGATAAGTTAAAAACAATATTTTCTATTGTTGCTATAAAATTTAATTCATCATAATAGGTTTGTATGAGTAAATTAATATTATTAATATAATTAGCGATAATTCAAATAAAAAATTAACTTTTGAATAGTCTCAAATGATTATTTATTGTACATGACTGATAATTATTCAAATAAAAATTTCCTAATTATGTATGTAAAACATTGTTTGAAGAAGAATTCGAGAAATTCCTCAACATTTTTTATATCTCGTCATTTCTAAAAATTAACCTTGTTTTTATCGTTTGTCAATATTTCTTTATCCAAACTAGTGCAATACAATATAGAGTAATACAGAAGTGAATACAGAATACAGAATTCAAAAGAAGATATAGTAAAATATACAACTAAACATAGAAAGGCAGAATGAAAGAAAGACCGCGAAAAAATGATCGGAGTTTATATAACTTCAGGTAAGAATTTGTTCAAAATGCATTTTGATTCAATGGAAAAAAAAAATAGTTCGCACAACTCTGAAGTTAAAATTACAGTGAAACCAAAACTCGATAGTTTACAAAACTATTTTTAGAATATAGCAAATGCAATTTATTACATATATCTTTATATTTATCGATCATTATCCTCTTAAAAAACTATAAACAAAAGATAGATTTGTTTTATAGAAACCACTCTATAAAGAAAAGTGATGGTTCTTTTATACTGAAAGCTTAAGTTCACAAAAAAGGAAAAATATCATAAAATATTTTTTAAAATTATTAAAATAATTAAAATTAATATAAAAATAAATAAATTATAGAAATATGCAAAAAATTTATGCCATTGAAATATGTTCTATAAAAATTATGATTTATTAGGATTCTGGAAAAAAAAACATTTTGCTTTGTGCCCTTAAGGATGCCACTTTAGCATATTCCCTTGAAAAGGGAACAAAAACTTAAAATCGACTTGTAACTCGAGAGATTACAAAATTATTTTTAGAGTATTGCTAAGGTGAATTATTGTCTATATTTTTATACTTATCGATCACTATCCTCTTAAAAAAAGACTATAAACTAGGAATAGATTTGTTTTATAGAAACCACTTTATAAAGAAAAGTAATGGTTCTTTTATACTCAAAGCTTAAGTTCACAAAAAAAGGATAATATAAAAAATATTTTTTAAATTATTAAAACAATTTAATTTAATATAAAAATAAATAAATTATAGAAATATGCAAATTTTTTATGCCATCGAAATATGTTCTATAAAAATTATTATTTACTTGGGTTCTGGAGAAAAAACATTTTGCCTTGTGCCCTTAAGGATGCCACTTTAGCATATTCCCTTAAAAAGGGAACAAAAACTTAAAATTCAACTTCGGTGAAGAGAAAATGTTATTTATTGTTCCGCTACGCTGGCGAAAAACTTGACACAAAAGGCGGAATTAACTCCCTATTAGGGCTGCGACAGAAGATAAACGATCAACGACGTGCAAAATCCTCGCAAAGAAACCCACTTTAAATTAAATTTAGAAGGTTACACCTACAGGAAAAGCCATCCAATTTCTCACCCCAATGCCCCGTGAAACCGCTATTTTGCATCACAAGACGCGGCACAACCAGAAAGCCAATTTGCAACCCCTTACATCTTCAGATTAAAGAAACATGGGGAGATTTGCCATCCATTTTTTTCTCTTCTGCTTTTTGTGTCAGCGATTTAGTGGAAAAAGTTAAAGGGCACGTTTTGCGAAGACGGATTTTCAGAAAAAAAAACGAGTAAAAAAATTAGGTTTGACACAAATGTCAGAACATTTTGGGAATAAGTGTGGTCTCGTTCCATTAAGAAAAGTGAAAACAAAACAGTGCGATAGAGAACTATTTATTAAAACTTAATTTTACTTTTTCCACCTAGTTATAGTTTTCGTGTTCAATAAAGAATAGAATTCATACTAGCATGTAATGAGTATAGGATGCCATTTACTAAAACTTAACACTTGAAATATAAACTAAAATGGCTATAGTAAATAAGTTTAAAGTAAAATTCAAGATCAAAAGTAAAAAATACAATGAATCCGGCCTGAAGACTTTTTCAAGCGTCACCCTCAGACAGGGATTCAAACCAGGAATTTTTTCTGTGAGGGATCTGAAAATGTTCTTTTTAATTCTTTTTAATTCGGTGGTATTTTAGTAGTAGTAGCATTAGCGCTCTCTAAATACAATGTTCTTTTTAATTCTCAATATTTTAGTTCAAAATTTTTTTTCCATATTTATCTTTGTTATAATAGTCACTTAAAATATAAGTTGGTTTGAAAATTTTGAGAAATATAATGTTAAAATGTCTTCCATAATTAGAATTTAATGTGGCTATTTAAGAATCATGACAAAACATTTTAAAAT
>JAOUZG010030082.1:4295507-4317339 GCA_026289955.1 Argiope argentata
TTTTCAGAAAAATTAAATGTTTTGATTAATAAAATTTTTATGTATTCAAAATTAGCCAAATTTTAAACCATTTACTTTCATTGTATATATTATATTCGATTTGAGAGCTTCTTTATAAATCAATGCAGATGAAATAAAGGCACCGATAAAAATGCCTCTGAAATAAAATAAAAGAATTTGATATATATAAAGTTTTTACTTCTGGTCTATCAGCAAAAAAAGTTTAAATTATTTGATATATATATATAATTTTTTGGGCGATGGTGATAAGCCTTATTAATAGGCTTTTTTCCTTTAATTATTGCATCATATTTGAGATACTTCAGATATAATCCTTTTTATTTCATATTTTTCAAATATAGAAGCAAATATTTAAAAAATAACCTAATATAGAATAAAAGCACTCCTTTAGTGTTTAATAATTACATCTTTGAGATAAATTTTCATGTCAATAAAGCAAAATAAATGAAGCATAAAGACTTACTATAATTTTTTTTTGGATTTAAGATATCAATCGCAAAAATTATTTCAAAAAATAATTTAGAGAAGGGTTTGAACGTTTCATTAGATGAACTTTTCATTAGATTCACACTTCTGTTTTTAGCTGCTTTTATCATTATAATTTTTTTAAACTTTAACTAATAAACATTCATGACAAAAGAAAATAAACACTACTGAATGAAACAGAAACAAATCTCGTGTTTTTCAGTTCGTTCTTTTAAATTAAATGCGAGTCATAGTTGGCTTTATATTTTCATGAACGAAAAAAGAAATTTTATTATGCTAATTTACAATTTTGCATGAAATCGGGAGTATTTTATAATGTCTTTGTATCACAAGAAAAATTAATGATTAGCTCATTCAATAGTATGATTTTAAATATTATATATCTACGATGCGCTTCTTTAACAAAAACAAAATTGATAACAAAAGGAATTTTTCAGTAACAGCAGGGTATAAGATATGAAAACATTGAGAGTAGGAGTACCGTTGAAAGAATCTGGTCTTAAAAACCAAAACCAAACAGAGCGATTTTCTTCAAAAATCAATGGACATGTTAATAATGAATGAGTACTTATTTGTAGTTAATTCAGTTATTCATGTTTTTCACAATTAAAACACTTTCATGAATACTTTTTTTGAAAAGAAACTAATTATGTATATATTTTTATTAATACACACTATCCATTTATTACATTACATCAATTAATAGATTGATAAAGATTTGATCGTTTGGAGAAGAAAAGAATATTCATTTTTTTCCCTTTCTACGCTTTTAAGTACCACTAAATAATTAATCCATACGAAAAAGAATTTCAAATGAAATAGAAGTTAAATAAAAAATAATGATAGAATGAATCAGTATTACTGTATATTTCAAGACCATTGGCATTAAATTCTAAAGGAATTAATCAGAATATTGAAAAGAAAAAGAATTTCATTCACTAAATTTTTGAAAATTATTAAAAAATTACTTTAAAAATAATTTGCTCTTAAATTATTGCCGGATAACGGCTTGATTGCGATCAATTTTTAATTAATTGAACAATAATTTGCTTTTGCACAGTGAAAAGTAGATGGGGTTTTTTTCTCTTGTCTTAAAAGCAAAATGTACCAAGTTTGGTTTAAGTCGACGCAGTTATTTAAGTGTAAATATGAAATATGCATAATTACAGAATTATAATGACTTTTTCAGGCATTTATATTTAGGAAAGGCGACATGATATTAATTATTTAAAATTCTTTTGGAAAAGTGAGAGTAAAACTAATATCGGAAGTTGAAAGCAAGGTATTAAAAAACTTCAAACACTTGCTGCTAAAACAAGGATTGTTAAATATTCATTTCCCTTAAATTCCAATGTTCTTATTCCCGAAAGCACCGAGAAAAGAAATTCAGTGTCTTTATTCGACAACAAAAGAGGAGAGAAAGCTCAAACTTTTGTTGTCAACGATCCACTTTCGAACCAGTCCTTCCCCTTAACCAACGAGCTAATCAAGCATTAACTTGCAAATACATCTTCCCGTCCATTAAACAAAAACAATTCAACCCGAAGTCCCGTAAAATTAGTCTTCTTAACATGTCAACCAGATCATTAGTTATATTAGGCCCGACTGGCAACGACGCTGAGCTTTTGTTTCATTAAGGGCGAGGCGCCCACTGGTGGCGTAAATGAGCGTTAATGCGGGCTTTGGTGGCGAGTTGCATTGTTCCAGCTCACAATAAGCGGGGGACAGGAACCAGTGAAATATGAAGACACGGGGAATGTGCGAAGGAAAGGCGCCGGTGGAAGAGGCAGGGGCTAAAGTGCGAAAATAGTTGTCGGGCAGTTAATTTACGTTCCTGCAGAACCCTGTCAGATTTCTCGGTAATTACGGCGAAACAATGCGAATAATTAAGCAACACTGGAAAAGTAAGCCTGTACGACTTAATTGCATCAATTCGTCTCGCCTGTCAGGGCCTCGCGTGAATTAACTGCTGATGATGAAGGTCTGTGCATTTGAGCTGAAATTCCCCCAAGATGGTGGTGCTCCTTCGGGGAAAGGCGCGTGGGCATGTGCCAACCCGTTTGCTGGGATGAGTTATAGTTGGCGAGAAAAACCGTGCACTTAAAAGCTATTTAAGGAAAACAAAAGATCTGTTAGTGAGACGGAGGCTATTCAAAAAAATAAATAAATAAACATTACTTTGAGCCGGGAGAAAATTAGTTTAATTTCAAAAGATGATGGTTAATGAAGTGCGTTATCTGGGAGGACGGAGGATATTCAGGGCCTTTAAATGTGGGGAAAAAGGCTTTGTATTTGCACAATTTTTCTTTTTGAAAAATGTCATCCCAGAAAATATTATTTTATTTAATACCAATATATCTGTTCCAGATTTTTTTTTTTTTTTGCCTTTTTTAGTAATATGTGGCAAATATTACCAGTTTATCGTCATGCCATTAAAAGAAAAGTTGTAAAAATTCAAGGACATTCCTTTCTACACATACATGGACTGGGATTATACTTAAAATAAATTATAAATAGATTTCTATGCCGGCTGTTTATAAAAGTAAAAAATTACGAATTTGTAATTTAATACTAAGTAGCCGATTTTTAATTCATATAAGTATTCTTTAACTTTTTTGTTTTTGATATAAAGTATATTATATGTTAAAAGTATTAATTTTTTTGCATTCAAATCTTAGAAATGTTGGCGATTTTTGACACTTGTAAAGAATAATTTTTTCCAGAAAACAAAACTTGAAATTATGTGCACAAAATAAGGAAACTTTTGATACTAACCCTATATATTCTAAAATATACTTTTGCTTAATATTTTAGAAAGTACATAACATCATTCAAAAGTAAAATTTGCGAATAAAACTTCCATTTCAGTTCAAATACATTTTTTTAAACTTGTAATGGACGACACTTGATGTAAATGCAGTTTTTTCAAATATTAATTCATTAATTTGGTTAATTTTTTATCAATTAATTAAAAACAAACTTTCCCACAAAAATTCTTTATTTCCCTACCTCCAAATGAGTAAGACTTCAGTTTGTTTTTCCCCCTATGCTAATGAAGTTATGTTTAACACGTTTTCGACCAATTATTTCAAACAATTCTGCTTATTTTGTTAGTATTTGATGCATTTAAAGTTAAACATTGTCAATTAATCAATTTTTCGGATTCATTTTAAGTACTTTAGAATTAAAATAAAAATGAATAAAGGAAATTAAAAATAACTAATCTGTATCGCGTTCCCCAACTGGCGTAGGATATTCACGCATGTGCATTGCCTCGATTAGGGTTGAAAATTCATCGCATGCGCTGATTCAGATTTATTTTCTAACGGGTACGGACTTGATTTGACCAGGTATAATTTTTTTGATCAATTATTTATATTAATTGTAATTATTTAATAAAAAGTAACTAAAAAATAAAATAAAAATGTTCTTTGTTGACCTAAGTAGGAATTGACTTAATTTTTTTATATGAATTGTTATTGTGATGTTTCTGATCATTGCATGCGTGGTGCACAAAAACACACATATATACACACACACCTTTATGCCTTCAAACCAACTTGATATAAACATGCCTTGTAGAAGCTGAAAATAGACACTCGAAGAATCAAATTCCGTAGTTCATGAAAGATATAATAAGGGAAAAAGTAGACACACACAAACACCTGATGGGAGATTCAATTATGTGAAAAGAGTTCCCCAACCTTAAATCCGATCGTCTAGAAATAATCATCCCATTGCCCATGTCTTCTGGGGTATGCAAGATTATCCTCAACCCCTTTCTATCCGAACAAACTGTTGGTAGGAGAGCAGGGGGACCTTCACGTAATGGGGATGGTAGTGGGAGGCCCATTACTTCGCCATGGGAATCCTTTGTACCAAGCTTTCCATTGTTTTCAGGTGACAAAAGTTTTACTACCATCCAACTGACTCTGATGCGCGAGTGTTGCCAAAGGCAGTTAACGAAATAATACAATTGGAAAGGCTGCTTATCGGAAACATTATTTTTTCCCCTCTTTTTTTTATTTTCTAGATTCTCGTGCTAACTCCTGAAAAAGAGTGCTGCTAAAAATGTATGAATTTTAACGGTCTTTTCAGGAGATTAAAGAATTTTATTTTAATAACCCATATAATGGAATAAAGTATTTTATAAAAATTTTGCGCATTCATTCCTAGTTCAGCATTTTAATGTGATTATGGCGAATAAAACTTTAAAGCCTAATAATTATACACATATGCTAGATACAATATGAAATATTACATGGATTTGCTTTAATTTAACATATTTTATTCGTTTATATCTAGTTTTAAATATTCAAAATTAACTATGTTTAATAAGTTGATGTTTTTTTATATATCTTTCAACTAATAGAGCAAAACTTAACTTATATGCTTAAATAAAATCAATTTTAATTACTAATATCTGTAATTAACTTTAAAAATTGATCATGTAGGTATTAAATACATTGAAACTGACTGACTTTATTTATTCTGTAAAGATCCCATATATGTGAATACTAATATATATATAGATAGACAGATAGATTGTAAAATAAAGAGAAAACATTCATTTAACATATATTACAAACTTTCACAGAAAAAAAACATATATTTGATATATAATTTGCATTTCTTAATGATTTTAAAATTCAATGATAATTTTTATGTCATTTTTTTATTCATGTTATTATAATTCCTAAAAACTTAAACATTCAAAGCTTAAATTTCCATCGATATTAAATCACAACATCAACATTTTTTAACAGAAAAGTTTTTGATCGTAGTTTAGGGCCAACCGCATTCGTGTTACAACTATAAAATAATAATAATTACAAATGTGTATTTTTAATTTTAATAATAATTTTAAATTTATATTAACGGTATGATTGGGAATAAAATTTTTTGATTAATTATCGTACTATAAGAACAGAATACTACCTTACTTGAAGGGGGGGATTTCTCCACCTTCTTTCATTAAAGAGGCTAAAAATAATTTTTAATGCTTTGATCAATGATATATTTATTGATTTGAATTTTTGTTAATATGAAATTCATGTTAAAAAAATTGATTTATGCTGTCCATTTTTTAAATTATAGAAAAATAATTAAAAAATGTGAACATTATTTGTGCAGCAATGAATTTTTTAGATTTAAAAATTTGACACATTTACGAAGCATAAAATAAGGACTACCCCTGACTACGATAAAAAAGAATCGTGCTCATTGCAAAATCAAAATAAGAACAAAATGAATAGAATTATTGCCCATTGCTTGAACACAACAGTCATAGTCAGACACAACTGTGAATGTCATCTATCTAAAATTGTTTTATACTTGATTTTGGTCAAAAGATTTTTCATAATAATGTTTTCTCTTGAGTATATATAATGATTATGGAGCTAAAATGATTCCCGCTATTTGATCCCCCCCATGTAATAAGAGTGGAACGATCCAAATGAAGATCCTTATACATCTATAATGTGATTTCTTTACAGTATTCTTTTTGTTAATTGTGAAGAGGATTTGGAACTTAAATTGATATAGTGCCTTTAATGTGTATCTTATGAACATGGATATTTTACATTCTATCTATTGATTCTTTATATTTTCAACGTCCTTTTATATTTTCTTTCTATTCTATACATTCTTTATTCTTTTATATTTTCAACATCCTTTTATATATTTTTTCTATTCTATATATTCTTTTATATTTTCAACTTCCTTTTATATATTTTTTTCTATTCTATATATTCTTTTATATTTTCAACATCATTTTATATTTTCTTTCTATTCTATAGATTCTTTTATATTTTCAACATCCTTTTATATTTCCTTTCTATTCTATATATTCTTTTATATTTTCAACATCCTTTTATATTTTCTTTCTATTCTATACATTCTTTATTCTTTTATATTTTCAACATCTTTTATATTTTCTTTCTATTCTATATATTATTTTACATTTTCAACATCCATTACAAGTACGAAATAAAAATCTTTCAAATACTATTGAGTAATTAACAGTGTGGATGTAGCAATCCAATTCAGGTGCAAAGATGATATATTTTCCATGTTAGTATTTCTTCTAAGCACCCATCCTAACTTTAGTTGCAATCGGAGTTCAGAAACAAAGTCCTTTCAGATATCCAGAAACACTCCACCGTCCTCTCTTATCAAACACCTTTAACTTCTTCTGACACCATTCCAAGCCACAACAGAACGTTATTAAAAATCTCCCTCTTTTTCTAAAAGAGGAAAAAAGAAAAAGAAAAAGAAGGAGGGGAATAAAAATCAAACAAACAAATAAATAATCCCCCGTTTCGTTTTGTCGCCTTTTCAGAGCGAACCCGCCTAATTTCGCGCGCGCGGGAATCGCGCGGAACAATGGAAAGACCGTCGATTAGGGACGACGCGTGCACGGGGCACCCTCCCCTCTGCCTGTAATTAAATTTCCGTCAGCTAATGAAAAATTGTAATAGGCTTCCAAGCTTCCCAACGATTCCCGCGCAATGCCTACCACCACCAGGAAAAATAAAGAATGAATGACTTTTTGCTGAACCCGATGTTCATGGAACACTTAGTAAGTCTTCCGCATTATCCCCCCGTTGTATTGAGCAGCCATGCTTTGTGTCTGGGAACGGATGCAAGTTGCACTCGACATGGATTCGCAGATCTTTACATCAATCACTGTTTCCATTGATCTACATGTTTTCATATAGCTAACTGAATCCGCAAGTCCGTATATTCAAACTAAACATTATTTTTATACATATATAAATTGGGTGATGTGTAAAGAAATAAAAGACTTATTTGGCAAGAGATGTTGCCAAGTCTTTTCGCTTCTCAGCGGATTTCGGTGTAGGAGGATTGCTGTTTCGAGACTTGCTGTTACTGAAGATATACAATATATATGTTACCATTAAAGTATGAAATCCGCAATTTTATAGAATACCTAGTTATTCCATGAAATAACTGATCGTGTCCGTTAAAATGTAAAACTCTTTTGTATTTCATGATTTAACTAGTTATTTCGTAGAATAACAACATGCAGCCCGTTAAAGTGTAAAAAATTCTATATCATATATCTCGAACGAAAAATGCATTTACCTTCCACCCCTACTGGATTTATGAACTATTCCAGGCCATAGCGAGAGAACTTGTTTAAAGTTCGAATGTTGAAAGAGAAAGAGAAAAGTCTAAAAACTGTTTAGAAATTCAAGCGAAAAAGATGAAATTAATGTCGGATAAATATCATTCTGAAGCCTCTGTGAGGTTTACCGTCCGTATCCCAGTGCCTGAAATCGGCAGAGGAAAAGGTGATGCCAAATCTATTTTAGATATCATCATAAAAATAACCGAAGAAGGAGTTTTCCAATTAGGCACAAGAAACGGCCGCATAAAACAATTATATTCCCCATCCCAGTTCAGTGTCAGCGAACAAAAATTGATTAAAATCGAAGAAGTAGCGGATGTAGAAATATCGCTTCGGTCGGTTGCTACAGCTCAAAGTTTAGGTACTGGTCAGGGATTTAAAAATTCGTGTAAAACCCAGTGTGTCAGCAAAAAATGTTTTTGTTTTAGAAATAATGTTCTTTGTGATTCCAAGTGTCATTTTAGTAATCCTTGTTGTAACAAATGATTTTATGGTATGTTTCCATAAATACCATTTATACGCCGATAAATTAGATAAATTGCATCTTTTTAATTGTCTATCTGCAGTTTCTTTATAGAATACCTAGTTATTTCATAGAATAACTAGTTGAAGTGTCAAATTAATAACTTATTACACACTTTAATGGACACGATCATTTATTTCATGAGATAACTAGGTATTCCATAAAATAACTGCATTATATACTTTAACGGTAACATATATAAACTCGAAGCAGTTTAAGTCTACTGGTAGATATGAAATATCGATATCAATCGATTATGTCGATGTAGTGTGGCAATTCGGTGATCGATAAGCCGCCTTATCAGAGATCTAAGCACGCTTCAAAATATCGAATTTTGTCTCTACAAAAACTTCGAATTCTCTACAATTGAAAATTAATATAGCTAAATCAAACTTTTAAAGAACTAATGGCTTTATATTCCATATAAGTCTCAAAGCATTAATGATTTCTTAAATGTTTAATAGTATTCCAGTATTGTTCCAGTTTTATCAGTTCACAGTTTTATCAGTTATTTTTCAATGCTGGCTGATTTTTTATCTTAATATTAGTGATCACTTAGTTTTGATGTATTACTTGATTATTCGCTTTATAATGCATTAGCAGCTTGATAAAATCTGGCTTTGGAGTCATTTGGAAACAACGTAATTAATTAAAATGAGTAACCCACAATGACTTAGTAAAATAGAATTAAACTGTAATTTAACTGTAAGAGAATTAAATTGTAATGAATTAAGCTGTAACTAAGCTATGAGCAAGCTGTCCCTTAACTTTCGTGACCTTTGTGCAATATTCCAATTTCTCCTTGGCATTTGGAGCACACTGTATTTTTTTGCAACAGCTGCCTTTCGCAACTAGCTTGTTCATTCATTTTTTTTGGTTGTTAAAAGAACGATGGACAGGTATGTGTATGTATTTAAAGGAAAGGTGTGTGCGTGTTTAATGAAAGGTGTGCGCGAGTGTTAATTTCTTATTGATATTTGGTACGATTAAAACTCATTAATATTGTTGCATTGACTTACGACAGATTACAGAACGCATAAATTAAAAAAGTGTATATATTATCAAATAAAAGTAGAAGTTTTACCAAATTTTAAGAGAAAATATTTTTGAAAAAGATAAACATCAGTTTATGTGAGCAAATTATAATGAATACCCATCCGGCGAAAGTTAAGCCTTTTTCCGCGTTCGATTAAACTTAGAATATATTTTCTTTCATACTTTCTTTCCTCTGAATGAATGAATTTACAGTGACGCTCTTCCAAGCATCCCAGGTAATATATCCTGTAGCACAATATTGTACAATATTGTGCGATATTATATGATATTAAATAATATCCCATAATATTAAATAATATTTCGAATATTGATCAATATTGAACAATATTTGTGTGCTTATAGGGATTTCTAATCATATTTTGTAATTTCTTTTAATGGCTGGACGAAGGGTGACATTATATTCAACTGTAAAAATGTTCATTGAATCAGTTTGGAATGCTCAAACTGTTATTATTCGAGAACAATTTGTAGTAGCTATTTTTGAGCTCCGTCTATTAGTGTTTATGCATGTAAATTGTAATTGTCTGAAAGAATCATCTGAAAAAATCCTTTTTTGAATTAATTCGAACATGGTAGCCTCTGGAGGCTACCTTGTAGATGTATAAAACCTGGTATGTATTCTTAAACACCAATCTGTGGATTTCTTTCAAAGTTAAAGTAAAATCTGAAGGTGAGTCTCTTGTAAACGTAAAATGTTTGCACGTTAACTCGAAACCGCATACATTAATGAAATCTTGTATGTGGCTCAATGAAATACAAAAAACATGTTTGATTATCTTTATTTTACAATAAAACTAGGCGAAAAAGCGTATTATAATATACAAATACATATTGAAAACCAAGAAGAATTAATTTTCTTTTCTTAATTTATATTTTGAATCTTTAGAAAGACTCATTTTATTAGAATCGTCTTATGCTGACCTTTAAATTGACAATTTTTAATACTGATATATTATGATAAAATAGTTAATTGATTCAAGTACTCATCTATATAATGAGTTACAATGTCTTCAGCGTGCTTTTATCAAGCCCACTTTTTCGTACACTTATAGCCTTACTCACTATGCTTAATCATATAGTCCTCTAGTTAACTATTTAGGTATTTCTCACCTGCCGTCACATGCATTGCACTTCGCGGAATAATAATTTACAGAATCTTCCGAGTCCCAGGGGTGCAGAGCATCCTCGAACAGGTGTAATGTCGTCTGTTCTCCAATTGGCCGCACTCTATTAAGTATTCACTAAATAGCAAAAAGCCATTTAGGGTAATTGTGGTGAGAAGGTGTAGCGGCGTCCCCCTTTGAACATCGAGAATCCCCTGGGTCCCCGGCTCATCACGCTAATCGTGGGTGGGGACACCCACGTGACACGCGCTCGCTTTTCAATCATTCGGAGGGGGGCTCGCTTACAAAGAGAATGGATTTCCGAATTAAAGAACTCACGAGGATGTAAGGCTTTGTCATCTATGTTTTAGTTTGCGACAAGGATCACAAGTGAAATAAAACAACGTCTGAAATTATTAAACTGGGCCTCAATTCATGGCTAAAAGTCAAAGATATCTAGAAATGATGGCAGCATGGTTAAAAATACGGGAATTCTTCTATAACTGGTTTTTTTTTTAAAAAATAATACTGTTTTTTAATTCCTAATACATGACATTTTTTCATAAAAAGTACCATAATCGGCAAGAAATTCAACCATGATATTTTTACCAATCTTCAGGTTAGAGGCTTGCTGAATCCGAAAAATATTTTTTGTAATACTGTCTGTCCGCATTCTGTAACAGAATAATGCAGAACAAGAAATTTGGTCCATGGCCTTTACATAGCCTATATATTTCTGTCAATTATCGAACAAAACTTCCAAGGATGAACTGTCTATCTGCTTTTGTGCATATAAACTCCGTAATTTAAAATATGTAATGAGTTATTAATGAAATTTGGCATAAATTTTATGAATATAATTGTAGACATATATCAAATTTTCGAACAGATTCATTTCTACCGATATATCTGCACAGATAGGTGAAATATATTTGAAGTATTGAGATTTGTAGGACAACTTCAAGCCAACAAGTGATTTTTGGTGCATAATCTTTGTAATAAAATTATTAATCTGAATCTAATTTTGGACCTAATACTAACCTAATACCTAATTATAGACCTAATACGAGCAAAATATATGTTTCCTGTGTATATATGTTCACAATATATGAAAAATAAACAAGATAAATGAATTTTTAAACAAAATTTCTGTCAAATTCCACTTTTAACTGATCTAGGCAATAATATATAAAAGCTTTTTTGTTCCTTCCGACTGTACTACGGTCCTAATACTAAAATTTTGTATACGGCTAAAAATCAAAGAAGTCTCCTGAGGCATATATTGTCTCTATTACTTATTATTTTTACTTTTTGCTATTAATGCTCTATTAATCAGGCCAATAGCAAGATATGTCACTGTTGTTAAATGATGACAATGTAAATACGTTATAACATTGTTAGTTGAATAACTTAGTGTTCCGTATCTCTCAATATTGGGAATAAATACTTTTCTTTGTCTTTCTTTCAACTCCTAAACCTGCTTATTCTGAAAATGACCCCTTTGTATCAATCATATTTATGTTATAATGATTAAGCCTTATTCATACTCCGCTTCAGATAAATAGATAACAGAAGAGAGGTGTCAATGGTTTATGATATTTGTTTTAATTCAAATTTTTGGACAGATGCACTTTTGAGCTACGTTTACGAAATATTACTCTAAATATATACTGAGGATGAGATTCATTCTCAGACTGTTACAAATCCTTTGAGATATCTTATATTTCCATTATTCAGACAGAGCAAGTGGCAATAAACAGCATAAATATCATAACTGCAACTATCTCTGTATATTAAATCCATTTTTGAAATCAAAGTATTCATTAAATTTGTTTTTGAAGTATATTTATGCTAAGATTCCATACTGATATATCTAATACTAGTCAAAGAAAAAAAAATTATAAAATATATAATGAAATCTACGATTGCACATTTCAATTTATCATCTGAGAGCCTTATTATTTTAAAAGCCCTTATTTGACTTAATTAATTTAAGTCATTAAGTAGTGTAAACCAGTTTGAACAGGCAATGCTGGTAAAAGCAGATCAGCCTTTTGAAAACGCATCTGGTTTCAAAGAAACATACATATTAATAATGCAATACTGGTAAAAGCAGGTAAAAACAAATCTTTTTTTAAAAAAAGAAGAACACAAAGGGGAAAATCATAATCTTTATTTTTTTGCCCGTAAGTTTCGAAGACATCAAAAACCTCTTAACTAAAACAAAATCATGTTCTCACATGATCAAAGTATACAAAGATGTAAAAAGAAATCGACGAAAAAAAATTTGTAATTCAATATACTCATAATTTGGACAGTAGATTAAATGAATTTCTAATTTATTTGCCTTTGTTTCATATCATAATGCAGCATTTCGAAAAAAGAAATAAAGATGGTGAAAAAAGCTCATGTTTTTCTTTACCAAAAAATATTTATTTATCTAAAATGAGAGTCATTTTAGATTCTGAGCTTTATTTTCATCATTTTAAGCAATCGAGTAAAAATATATTATCATTTGCACTTACGCAGTATTATTTCTAATTTAAAGTCTTTAAAACCCGTTGTTTTCAGTCATCCCTAACCTTTTCAGCATGCAAGCTCAATAATTGATGAAATATTCATCTTTTCTATCTTTTATCATAATCCTTGCGCTTCTCTTCTCTGTCTTTCATTTTTGTCGATAGTCTCTGACTCTGTGTGACCACTGTAACTGTTACTGCAAAGTTGTCACCTACTGGTTACCTTAATGATGAACGCTCTTATCATAAACTAAGCTGTAATTGAACATGGTTGGATCTAACTGCCATTGTGTTATTTTATTTCTTTCTAACCTGAACATTTGTGGACAGTGCTACTGGATAAGGAATAAAAAAAATTTATTAAAAGGTGAGAGGAATATTAGCACCCCTATACTATTCCAAGAACTAAAATAGTTGGCTGGCTTTTGCAATGATATACACAGAAAAGAAAGGCAAAATTGTAAATTTGGAACTTTTTAAATAGATTACTGTTTATCCTCACATAGCGATGGCAACATTAAATCTTTATATGATATCATTTCCATGTAGTTGGGCAGTAGCTGTTTGTGTGTTAGTATTACGTATAATTGATTCTGCTAACTTACTACGGACTTTATGATATTTTCTTAAGAACAAAAAGAACTATAATTTCAGTTGCGCTTTTATTTATAATAAATATATACAATTTAAGATTAAAAACACAATCTGTTGACTTAAAAGTTATGTCAAAAATTATTAAACTAAACGAATGGCGCATAGATGTGAAACAAATCTGTATCAGTTTTTATGATTTCGTGTGATTAACATCAAGGAAACGATTCTTCTGATATTTTCATATATACTTCAAAATATACTGGAATTTTTTGACCAATTTGTAGCATTAGAATTTTAAATCAAAATAATAAGAGATATGCAAAAAAAATGATAATTGATTTTCTTCTGAAATCATACGAATGTACCCAATTTAGAGATAAATGTAATGATACATTTATTTAAGGACGACTGAACAGCAGGCATTATGAATTATTAGAAATTTATTAAACTGTAATAATAATTATTTTTTATGTTGTCAAGAATAAATAAATTAAATCAAATAAACTAGAAAAAAAGTAAATTCCAAATATTAATATTAATCTCATACTTTTTATAATAAATTTAGACAAAAAAAAAGGAATAAATGTTAGAACTGAAGTGCCAAAAGAAAAAAAATAGCGAAGAGATGGTGAGAATTTTTTTTGGAAAGGTAATGACTGTGGTGTAGGTTATTTCTCTTCGAATCTTAATCCATGAACATTTGGATGGTCATTTACCTGATCCTCAACTTCCACTGTCGACTTTTCTTCTTTGAAATCTAGTACATTTCGCTTGTAGCTGGGATGAAGATATTGCACATAAACAATTTTCGTAACTTACTTCATATCATCATGCAAGCCATTGACGGCAATCGTCGATGGTTATTTGAACATTGATGTCACAATCGCCTTGTTTTGACTATTTAAACATCACATATATTCAAGTTTAAAAATATGAGATTGACAAAATTTCTTCAATTTGGATTAGCAATTTCGAGGTCTATAAAAGTAAAGTTTTTCAAGGTATTTTAAATTACCAATTGCGTTTTTCATAAAATTAATGTGAGGCGATAAATTAGAGAGCAAGTTGAAAATATGAAATGATAAATAAGTATTATACCGCATTCATTTAAACTTAGAAGAGCAGCGAATATTTTGAATAGCGCAGATTTTGTTTACGACTTCCCTTTCTTTTTTTTTCCATAGTGTTGCCAAAAACAAAAGGAATATCAAAAATAAATATGAACCCTTCCAATTAAAACAGAAAATAAGTATTAATTAAAACGAATAACTTAATTTTAAGTTATTTATTTTTATTGAGTTTATTGCAAGTTTTTTTTTAATTATCAGAATATTAAGCCTAAAAAGTTAGATTGTTCATTATCAATATGAAAAGTAATAAATATGGCATAGCTTATTTGAAAGTGGTTCGTATTTTAGTTTGCAAAAAATAATCGCTCTTTTTGTGTGATAACCTAAAAAAATGATAAATTGTTTTGCTTAATAATTTATTAAGCAAAAAAATGACTTTTATAATTGTGATAAGTATTATTTCCATTGGTTTTATAATTTTAATTTAGATTTGATTAGTATAATGACAATGCATACTATATTAAGTTTTACGTGCGTAAACATTAGGTTTATTCAAATAAGAGATTTTTAATAACAATTACTAATTTGATTTACTTCAAATTTTGGATTCATTTAATATTTTGCTATAAACGAAAAGTAAATAAAGTTTAAATTTAGTTTATTAGATAGTTTATCTTTATTATGTTTTTGAAATATCTTTTAACTCCATTGTTTTAATTTCCCTTCTGGTTTTTTGATCGCACTTATATTAATTGATATAAATAAATATCAATAACATGAAAAAATAATTTTGAAATATAATTTGTAAATTCAAAATTTTAATTACCTATAGTTAAATTTTGTTGATTAATTAAAATCTTTTCATTAAAAAACACAATTCTAGTTAAATATTTTTAAGCAAATTAATTTATTATTCACAATGAATGATTGAAATTGATCTTAAAAAGACAAAGAAAAATGCGAGGCGCAAAACAATATCAGATTGAATTAAAACCATTAAATGTATCTTTTAGGAATAAGAGAAATGCTATTTCGGAATAACAACTCTCCGAACTTATTTTATTAAGCTTTATTCACCGTTCTTTGAAGAAGAAAAAATGATACGATATCCCTTTCTTCAGGAAAGCTATATTTTAAGAATATAAATTTACATTCTTCGGTGAGATATCATTTGAGTCAATTAGTAAATAACTAAAAATTTGATTGCTAATGTTGCTTTTCTTGCAACATTAAATAAATAAAAATAATTTTAACCTAATTATTTCTAATTTGTCTGATGCCAAAAAAACATATGAATTAAAATAACTTTTTAAAAAAAGATATATTAAATGCCAGAAAGGATGTAGCCAATTTCAAAAAGCAGGAATACTTAAATTTATTATAATGTAGCATTTGCCATCATAACTCTTGTCCCCTTTTTAAATTAACATGTTATTTTATTCTCCATCTTTTTCAAATTAAGAAATATTATTTTGATAATTGTCGTAAATTTATGTCAGTTTTATCAAGGGTATTTTTTAATTATTTTTAAAGAAATTGAAAATAATGATTTCATAAGAAAATATATCATTATAAAAGACACATTATCACTACACATTTTCTTTTATATTTTTAATGTATGAAAGGAATATCTAAGTTTAAAATTCGAATTTCAAGCAAAGTCATTAAAAGTAACATCGTAAATTCGTTCTCTAAACAAAACCATGTAAAATTTGATATATGTATAAATATAAAAGAAGCTTTTTAACGTATTGTCAACTTCCTTATTTCGTTATATTTTAATGCCGTCATTTTTCCTCATATTATGAATTCTAAAGACTATACTGATAAGGTATAAAAACACGTTGGTACAGCTTATATAACTGTTTAGGGTCAGATTTCTTAAAATATTTGTGTAATCTAAAAAGATAATAACATTTTTATTGTCCGTTCATCAAATTTTTTTTTATTTCTTACTAAATGTACTTGTATAATATATAAGCATTTCAAATTTTTCATTCAAAATTAAAAATGAAATGTTTTACTACTATTCAAACGAGCAAATTCAATATTTTTTTTTAGAAATGAGTCTGTTTTTCTCATGAATGATTAATTATTTTCACGAAAAATTAAATGTTTTTACGCAATAAGAGGGAGAGACGATACTTTTTGAATTTCAAATTCAATGCTGATAACATATTAAATGCATATAATTTACAGTTTCATATTGAATCAGCTGAATTACATTAACTTAAAATGTAAAATTGGATTATGGAAAAATATATATTTAGAATTCTTTCTGTAGTAATTTGCTTAAAACAGCGTATCTCAAATTATAATTTGTTGTATTTCTTTATTGTAAAGAATTTTCAATAGTAAGTAAAATTTTTATTAGTAATTTTTTATTTGTTTAAAAATAAATTAGTAACAACCGATTGATTAGATTAATTGATTTATTCAAGATTTAAAAATCCAAAGGGAATTAATCGTCACTTTTTTAAATATATTCTTATTAATTATTTTATTTAAACAATGAGGAAATAAATTGCAAAATTATATGTCATAGATTCAGTTTGCAGATTCAATTTGAATAATTGTAAATTCAATAGTTTTTTTTTTCTTCTTATCAAAATGTAAGAGTTCAATAATTAGCATTTATTTTGTATGGTTTTAGATGGAGTTTTTATGCTATATTTTATTTAGCAGCTGCATTTGTTACTTAAGTAAGGCTCCAATACGAACCAAATATTATCTTTAGTACTTGTAGAATGTTTTCTTAATGTGAGTGTAAAAATTCAAATTAGTAATCATTCTCAAAATATTCTTATTTTAAAAAATCCTATTAAAAATGAAATTTCATTTTAAACAAGGAATCTAAATGATATTCAAAATGAGTAATGATCCCATTTAAGTTATTAAATAAGAGGTAAAGAAAGCATAAAATACTAAACTATTTAGTAAGATACATTTTCCAAAACCACAGGGTTAATTCACAATCCTAATAATTAAGAGTAATAACCAATATTCCAATTTCCTTTTTAAATTCCGAAGCAGTTAAACTTTTCTGAATCTCAGTTTTCTTGGAATAAGAATTTCATGAAACTATCAAGAGTACATGTAACATCTACTCCCTCAAAAATAACAAAAGATCCAAAATGAAATCTGCTATACATATTTCAATGTATCATGTCAGAACATCATTTCTTGAACGGCCAAGCACCACGTGCTCGTGCAAGTCAAATTATATTTTTATTCATTTTAATCGTTTCATTGAATGAGACACTTTAGTATTGCAAACGATCCAAAAAAACTTTGCCGCGCATTTATTGTTTAAAAAATATCACATTTCCTATTTAATTCATTTCATATAATCACGTGCTCAAAATGACATTTTTCTAGGTTTTATTTGCTGCAGTCATTAACGTTTTTTTTTAATCACAGCTTTTGTAAATGCGATCGCAATTTGTTATTAAAAGCTGAGATGCTTGTGCATACAATAAAATTTCAATTTTTCGCCAACGGATTTTTGTCTACCTCATTCCAAAATAACATCATGTTCTGACATGATAAAAAAATTGACTGTAAAAAAATCCTTGTACCCTACCAAAATCCATATAAAAATTGACTGACATTTAAATTAAATGTTAAAGATATATAGTTATTACCGAGTCTTACAATTAAGTATAAAATTACTTGTATATATTTCCTCATTCCAGTTTTGATAAATACAGCGTTTCCTAGCAACCGTTGCGAAGGTTTAAATGTAATGAATTTACCTAATAAAAAGAGTAAGAGTAAAAGTATCTCGCATTAAAAATGAAAGCTAACTGAATATATAGATAAATAAAGTTATTATATATTAAATTTATTAACTGCTACTTTTAACGATGGTTTTTAGCAACTTTGTACCTAAAAAATGCTAACCTGGAATGTTATTATAATTTGAGCAGTATGCAAATATTGTTTTTCGATTATAATTTAAATTTTAATTCAACGAATTTGTCTTCACGTTTATTATATGATTTGTAATTTTAACAGCAATTGTGCCAGATTAATTAAATATAAATTTAAAATTTAGGAAATATTTCGAGCATTTATATTTAATTATTTAGGAAATTTTGGAAAATGCTTCATTAATTTTTATTTTAAATTAATATTTAAACTATTTAGGAAATATTTTAACCTCTAAAAAAATGGTTTTCTGAATTAAAAGAGAAAAAATCACTGCTGGAAACATCAAACGCCTTTCCAAAAAGAGTTTAGACTAATAATCAATTATATTTTTCCCAAGAAAAAAGTCATAAGAACTACCGTCGTTTTATAATGATATTAAATAACAATAATTTTATAATAATTTTAAATAGCATGTGACGAAAAGACTACTAAATTTATTGTAAGTGGATCAGTTTGAAAAAAGTTCAGATTTAAAAATTATTTTTCATAGAAATTAAACTCTCAAATAAAATTTTAATATATTAAATTTACACTATTTAATTTTTATAAGCCAAATTAACTCTAGCAATAAAGATTTATGATTTTTTAGTTCTCTACTCGTTTTTCTTTTAATAGAAATGACAGAATGTAACAATTAAAAAATATCGTCCAAACTTAAAAAGGAAAACAAAATCTTACTTTACAAATCTTTTTTATTAATCTTAATCTTATTCTTATCTAAAAAATTTATTTTCTTAAAAATTGTAATTATTATCTGTCTTTTTTGGCAAATTATTTCATGGGAATTTTAATTAATCATAGATCAAGGCTTTAAATTAGAATATATTATATTAATTTTTGAAGAAAATAAATTTTTGCTCCTATTATGATTTCCTTCGTAGTCTGAGAATTCCTCGAAAAATATCTAGAAAGAAGGAAAAAACTAAAATACTATAACAAAATATTTAATGACAAAATACTTTTAACTCTCTTATTTAAATATTAATTAAAGATATAAATAATAATGAAAAATTGGTATTTCCTACTTAAAGTCGAATATACTCTATTTTTGGAAGAAAAATACAGAATTGTGTATTTTATTAGTATTTATTATCTGATGTATTTTCATTAATTATTTATCTAGTAAAAAATATTGGACCATTCACTAATATATTTTTACGATCGGCATAAAAGAAGGGGTGAAATCTAAATTTCCGTTATGTCAGTTATCAAAGTTAAAAGGAATTAATTTTTCATTGTTCAGAAAGGCATCTGAAATTCGATGTTCATTATAGTTTGGATTATAAATATTTGAAATTCTAAAAGACTAATTCCTAATTATAAACCTTTCTAATGCTATAAACATATCCAGCTGTGTTTCAACTATTATTAATGTATTATTAGTTATCATTGATTATCTACTTTTATAATTTTCCGCTCAAATATTTAAAATGCTGAGATAGTATGTTTTCAAAAAAAATTGAAAAGAAACATTCCTAGGTTCATTATTCATCCAAAACATGCGACACATCGTATGATTTGTGCATTAATTCAATAAGAATTTGGAATGAAATTTTTATATTTATATTGATGTTAAGAATGCATAAACCACATAGAGAATTCTATGTTTCTCTTTATATACAATATGTTCACCATTTATGCTTTTTGCACTCTTAAAAGAATGATAATACGTGCTTGTCATCATTTGGTTACAGCCAAAGTTTTCATATACTTGTTATTTTTGAAATTTCTCCATTTCCATTTTATATATTAAGGTTCTTCAAACAGTTAAATTGATAAGAAAGGAAGAGTTTTTTCTCTCTCTCTCTTCGAATATCTTTTTGGAGGTCTAGAATTTTAATCTGTGGCAAGCTTTCAATCTTATTCGAATTTTCTGAATATCTGTGAAAAAATAAATGCAAAACAAAGCTCTCGAAGATAGAATGATGTTGAAAATCAATTATATGCAGGGAAAAAAGTACTGCCTTATTTTTATCTCGGTTATAAAAACATTTAAGTTCCAAATTAACGGCAAAATTAACGTTTTTATTAATGTTCAAATGGTTGGAAAAATTATAAATGATTCTTTTAATTATTTCGGAACCAGATAGATTAGGATAATTTATTGTTCTTTTCTATCTAATTTCAACATAGATTTTTCTGGCCCATGAAGGATAGTAAAGAATAAATTTAAAATCGCAAAACTTTTATGAAAAGTACTATTAATACTCTTTGAGTGATGAAATGTAATTTAAAAAAAATCTGCTTTTTCAATTTATTAATCAAATTTAATTGTCAATCTTATATCACAGAACTGTTTTCAGTTATTATTAATTTATACTTGATTGATTTGTTTTATATCTTTATACAGATGAATAATTCCAATTCAGAAATCAATTTTTAAGCCAAAAAAGGGATGACTACTTTTGTTTTAGCTAAAAAATGACCAAAGTCTTGGTTTCAATTTGGGGGGGGGGGTTAGTTAATAGTATATCACTAAAAAAATTTACCTTGATTAAAAATTCTTTTATTGATAAAGTCACCCCTACACTAAATATAATTCGATGTAAAATTGTCTAAAGGGTTTTTTCCTTAGTAAATTCTAAAGTAAGATTTCGAAAATTTAAAATTTTGTGGCTTACCGAATCAAGGTGCAATTCAAGTATTTGAGCAGTCAACCAAACATATGAGAACGAAATATTACGGAAGATAAATTAAAATTTGAAACTTACTCTAAAAAAACATTTAAAGATTTTTTTTTTGTAACAAAGAACGTTTAGTAACATCTCTACAAAGTAGGTTTTCTTTCTCACTTTTTTAATAATTCAGTTACGAAGTAGAAAAAAAGAATTTAAAAACTAAAAAAAATTTTTTTTTGATAAAATTTCTAACGATTATGGAAATTGATCCTTTATTTTATATTTGAGAAATATTATCCATACTTAGTGAAAAAAGAAAAACTCTTTATCAAAAGCTTTATGAATTTCATTGCACAAAATACTGTATATTATTTATTTATATCTTGATATATACTTATTTATTAAAATTATTTAGTTTTTATTTATTATTTTAAAAATCTTAAGTATTTGAAATAAATCATTTTTATCAATTTTAATTTAAAATTTGAAGTTCAATTTTTCTGTACCAAATTTCAGGCCCAGTCTCTCTTCATTCAAGTTTTCGGATGAATTTAATTTCTATCATGTTATCGTCAACTTCGAATGAACCTAGATCATTTGTATCAGGTAAAAATTTATTTAAATATAAAAATGCTTATAAGAATTACAAGCATTACGGATTTTCATAGAAAATAAGATAACTGTAAAAATATTGGATCAGTATCCTGTAAATATCCATATTTAGAACAGCAGTATAAAAATTAAAAAAAAATTAAT
>JAOUZG010030082.1:4317349-4346471 GCA_026289955.1 Argiope argentata
ATCTCGGCGATTCAAAATTATTAGAATATCGAATCTCGGCGATACATAAAAAAAATGTCTAAAATGATATCTTGGTAAGTAGATGAAGAGTGCCAGTTTAAAAATAATTCAATTACCATAGCTAAGTAATTTATTCATTTTCAGGATCCACATTAATTTATTACTCTGAACGGCGTGAAAGTAAAATAGCTTCCTTATGTTTGCTTCTTATATCAAACATGAATTTAAATAAAGCGTTTATTAAGTAATAACTTCTAAGGTGAAAAAAATGGCAAAATTTCCCAAAATTATTTTTCAAATTTATAATTTAGGGGGCAGGGGTTCCACAAACGATTCTTTAGAGACGTTTCGAAAGCAGGATTATTCGCTTCCTTCGGTTTCTTCAGATACTTGAAAAAGCTTCGAAAAGAATAGTGAAAAGAATTAATATATATTTTTGTTTTAGATTTCAAAATTAATAATAATTTCAATTCATTAAAATTCGCTTGGTCAGAAATTGCATTCTTAGAAGCTATAAATTTATTAGAGATACCAACACGGCAAAACATTTTAAGACCAAAATATATTATATTCAACAAAGCCTTAATCCAGGCTGATTTGTAATTTCATGTCTACTCATTTTATTTCATGTCTCTTGAATAAAAACTTTAATCATGTCTCTTGGCAAACAATATGCCGATGCAGTTCCTTTCATATCACTTTTAATTTTGAAAAGAAGAGGAAAGAAATTTTATATTTTAATTCCCAACGTTATTGAATAAACAGTGGCAATATTTAAGCTTATAAAGATGTTAAAAAGAATGAATAAAACTATTAAGATAATTAGTTTTCAATTGACTATGCTAAATATGAAAATGTTTGTTTTATTAATGCACTAAAACGATACTAGTTGACAAATGTATGGTTAATGCCATTGGCAAGGATCTATTTTTATTATCGGTTTAGAGATTTTGGTTTTCAAACCGATTTCGTTGATGTATGGGAAAAAAAGCCTAAACAAATAAATTCACAACGAAAATAAAAGTTCGGCTTGTAATATTTCTTAAGGTTGTATTTGCTTTTTTTTTAATACGAGAGAAGGTAATTATAATTTTAGAATGACGAATGATTGATATGCTTTCTAAATATATAATGAAAAAAAAAATGTTTGGAACGGTGCAAAGATCTTTCTCTTCATAAAGATTCAATACTCATAAGCAGGAAATTTGTTTTTAATTTGTTTAAAAAATGATGAAAAACGTTTGAAATATATATTATCGGATTGTTCCCTCTTCATTTTCCTGATATAAATTTAAAATTATTGAATTCATTGTTAAATAGCTTGAATTCTAAGCCACGTATACATTTTAAATTACATTCTTAAACATTTACATTATATTCGAATTATGTTTGTGAAGACATAAAAGATATTCTGTATGTAAATAATTTTACAAAAGTTAGTTGAACATCATAAAATTATAAGTTATTTTATGTTCAAGAAACTGTATGGGAAAATTCTAGAAAATAATTAAAATTTGGAGATTGTTTCCAGAATTTCGCATTTTGTTACTAATTCTTTTAAAGCGAAAAAATAAAAGCAATTGAAATAAAACCTTCCTTCGTCAAGTTGCAATTAACACTAATATTTATTTTTAAGCAGGCGAATGAAATAGAACTTTGTGATGTTATTCATCAAAAAGTAGGTAGAAAAATTAATCTAAATTTAAACTTGTATTTTACAAGTTTATATAACAACGCATCCCCAACGAATAGCGTATCTTCAAATAGGAGAGTAAGTAACAATAAAGGGTTTAAGAGGTTAAATTAATTATATTCGTGCGTGGAAGAAGGAATAGTTTAAACTTGTATTGTTTCTATATGCATTTTAGAAATCTTGTAAGAATATATATTCGTGAAGAGAACAGATTCGACAAATTTAAGTTATTTGAATTTTTAAAAAATCCTTGTCATAATGTACATTTTTAACAAATAGCATATGTTATAGCAGAAATATATTTCAAAGAAAGGTTTAACATTCGAGTAAAACATATATAGTTTTAAAAAGTCACAGTTTATCTCTTTGGAGTTATTCAGTTCATTTGTAACAAAATTTTAGTAAATTGCCAATAAATGTACGACATATACAGAGAATTAACATTCTATAATCGATTATATGCAATAGTGATTGAATTAAAAGAAAAAAAACTACTGCGATTTAATCTATAAAATTAATTTATAAATTAGAGTAAATGATTTATGTTGATCGTAAATCCAATACAATAATGTCACAAAAAAAGGAAATTTTTTTTCTAGATATTTGTTTGCCTTTATTACATCTCCTAGCATTTTCGTTGATTTTTCTGAGTTTATAATATGATTTAATTCATTGCATGACTGACGCTCAGATCTTCTGCGGACCGTTAAATGATTTCAAATGGCAACGCATCCCCAATGAAGAGCGTACCATCAAATAGTAGAGGGAGGAACAATAAAGGGATTAAGAGGCTAAATTCCTCATTTTCTCCCGTGGATTTTCCTATAAACCGTCAATGAATAGAATCTAATAAAATTATCGTTTAAATCGAAGTACATTTAAATATCCTTTATAATTTACTAATTTTCTTTATAGCCAAGAATGCAAGGATTATTTTAATTTTTACAGTCAATTAATACTTGATGAGCATCAGATATAACAAAACAATGAAAAGCGGATATTGTTATAATTCCTCATCAAAAATATGAAAATATAAGCATCAGCTTTTTGCATAATGGGTATAAGCAATGTTTTTATGTGTTCATTTAAATAGTACAATTTTTAGCACCAAAAATTCAAGTAGAATAAATATATAACATCAGTCTCTTTAATAATCTAACTGTTATTTATTTGAAATAAATTTATCTTCAACTTAATTTTTTTACTTTAATCTTAAAAATTATTACCTTATTATCTTAATCCCTATCTTATTTACCTAAATCTTAATTACTTTTTTATATTTCCTAAATCTTAATTAAAAATCTTAACAATCAAAGTGTTGATAAAGTATAATGCTTTGATTATATTATTTTAGATGAATTTTTTTAGATGAAATATTCACATGCATATCAAATTCATATCATATCAAGTATGCCATACATATCAAGTTCGTAGTTTACCATAATGTAGATGTTTGCGGTAAGCAAACCAGAACGAAAATCAAACGGTTTCAATTAAATTGGAGTATTATCAAAAGGTACGTGTACTAGAAGTATTATATACTTTTTTCAATACCTTGACATTTTTAATAATTTTTTTTTGTGTGATCATTGTAAAGAACGAAATATTAAAATACATCTTTAAGGATGAAAGAAAATTTGCGCTATTTTTTCTATTATTATTAATTTGCTTATCAGTTGTTACAGTAGTATTAGTTACGTGTATACGTCGGCCAATTTGTTACACTTATTAATTAAGAAACATTGCATAATGATTGGCGATTTAAATATTTTAATTAACTTTTATATTAATTAATAAGTAGAAATTTTCATAAACAAATACGCAATTTTTTATTACATTCAACGACAATTTTTGGCATCTTTTATAAGATTGAAAGTTACATTTGCATACTTTTGTCATTTGACTTGCTTTCTGATTTACCAACTTCATTTTTTAATTAGAAATGATTTCAAAGAAAAAAGATTGTATATGCATATTTTTGCATATATTGTAATGCTAAATAAAGAGAAAGCGATACTGTCTTAAATGAGGTAATTATTTTTAATTTATAACATTATATTATTTTGTTCGCTTAAGATTAATTACATTTTATAAAAATTCAAATTTCAAAAAATTTTTATTCATAAATATATTTTCACAAGTCAACGAATATTCTTATTTTTCTGTTTTGTTAAATGGCAATAGGAAAACATTTCGATTTTTTAATGTTTTTTATAATTTAATCAAAGCCAATATAAAAAATACTTATAGCATATTTCATATAATTTTCTTAGTAAAAATGGTTTACTTCTTATTTTAAATCGTCTTTTTTCTTTAATTTTTTAGAAGTACATTTGAAAAGTACTATATGACAGAACTTGTGAAAATCTTCTCTATTAATATTTTTCTAGAAAAATATTTGGTTTCACATTTCTGTATTTATAAAAACAATTATTTTTCAAATATATGATAAAGAAGGAAATAAAATTGTGTGCTTCTTACACATTAAATATAAAATAATTGAATAATGATGGTCATCAGTTTTATCAAATAGCATCACCATCATTTTGTATTTAATATGGTAATATGATAAGGAAGGAAATGAAATTGGTATGTTTCTTACACATTAAATATAAAGTAATTGAATGATGGTGCACATGAGCATCAGTCAATAGCATCATCATCATTTTGTATTTAATATGGCAATATGATGAGGAAAGAAATGAAATTGGTATTCTTCGTACACGCAAATATAAAGTAATTCAATGATGATGCACATGAGCATTAGCCAATAACATCGTCATCATTTTGTATATAATACGGTATATGTATGTATTCAAATTACTTCGGTATAGATATTTTATAGTCGATAGCTAAAAGTAAAATAGACCAGGAAAGTTTCTTTATTTGCTAATTTCATTAAAATATCGCATGCATTTCCCTTTTGAATGTATTTCCCTATTTCTCTTTATCCTGAGTTCTTACCAATCAAATGTTTTAATAATAAGCAAGCCTGTGAGTTGAAAAAAATTGTAAAAAAAATCTCAATTCCAATTATTTTGTTAAAATTATTAAAATTAAGGATTATACAATAAATTAAAATAATTGAATTTTTCAATGTATAAATAAATATTTCATTGAAAAAACAAGCATATTTGGCTAAAATTTAAATTAATACAAAAAATAAACAAATATATCAGCTAATGCTTAAGATTTTAAAATGACAAGGTCAGAATAAGTAATAACTTAAAATCAAAACTTTACTATTTGTTTTGAGACATATTTCATTCAAAATTTTATTTTAAAATTTAAATGTTAAGATAAACAACTATATAAATTTCATAGATCAAGTTTTGCATTGTAAAATGAAATGAAGTTCAAACGTTTCTGAAGTTTTAGTGGTATTTAAAATCAAGCATGTTAATTTATATGAAACCTGGGAACTTGGTTCATGAAAATTAAAAACGTGCATTAGATCAACATGAAAGGAAAAACATAGAAGGGGAAAAAATCATTTCGAATATTTATCTTTTAGAGTCATATAACTTGAAATTGTTTCTCTGTGTTGGAGGCTTAGTTATAAAAATACTGTATGTCTAATAATTCTGTAAAAAAGGCATAACTTCGAATAGCGTGTATAACAATTGTTCATAATGTATTTAAAATGAGCTATGACCGCTACAAAATAAAATAAACACAAATTTCATATTTACGTTCTCTAACATTTATCATAGCAAAAACTGATAAGTCTTTTATTTTTAAGAACCGATTGTTTGATGGTTAAAAAAATCTTAACATCATGGGAAAAAAAGTTTTAAAAAGAGAATATGGGAAACTGTGTATTCTCAGTTCAAAATATTGCATGAATACAAAACTGACAGTGCATTTTTTATCACATTTTTGAAATTAATTCCAGGTATTTCAAATACAAAATGCATGTTTAATTCATCAACCAATAAAATGATTTAAAATAATTAAATTAAAAAAAATAAGATGAATAACTAATTCCAGGTGTACATTAGTGTTATTTTATAAATTAGATCTTTACTCTTATACGGCCATAACATAACGTAAAAAAAATCTAAATCAATAAAACCAATAAAGAATCTAACTTACCACCCCCGTCTGTCCTTGTGTGGTGTGGTTGTGGCGGTCCCTGGTCGAAACCCATCATGGGCATGGGAGGGCCTCCCATGCCGTGCATACTGGGCATGAATGCCGGGCCGAAGTACATGCGGCTCGGGTCGGGAAAGCATTGGGCCGCCGAAGGTTGGTGGGGCCGCGGCTGATACGGGGACGAGTGCCCCACTGTCGGGGGCCCCGCGGGCGCCGGCGAACTCGTTTCGCTGTTCCCAAGCCCCAGAAGTTCCTGGATTGCGAATGGCGACCGCTGGTGGGACGCGGTCGATTGCGCGGGAGGGCGAGTGTTGTTGTTGGGCAGCATGGACAGGTGGGGATGATGTCCGAGGGAGCTCCCCGATCGATTGTGGGGGTCCCCATGCAGAAGATTCATGACGGATACCATGAGACGGCCGTAGGGTTTGTTGTAGGAGCTACTGCCCGCTCCTAAGTTGCCGCCGTACTCCAGTGCTTGAGTCAAAAGGAGGGGCTCCCCCTTTAATTTCGAACAAAAAGGACAAAGGCCCTTTTGGTCGCTGTCAAAGTCTGCTGACGATAAATCAGTGGTTGCTGTCTGATTGCTTAAAATTGCTGTTGAAGTACTTCGCCATGGTTTAATTTGATCAGCTTGAGACTCCTTGCTTCATTCTAGGATATCTAATATCAACTGCAGTAGCTTCGCTCTTGTTGAAAATGAATAGAAATGGAAGTTTATACAATCAGAAATGTCTTAGAGTCTGTTTTCTGGCGGTAGCTGGGACACCACTTCTGAAAAGCATCAAACTTTCACAACTGTACTTCATAGAAAAATTCAATCTTTGCTGGTCTTGAGAGAAATTTGTACTTTTTATCTTTAAGCAAATTTCAACAAGATACAGATTTCTAAAATTTGTATTCTGTCCTTCTCTCTATCGATGGCACAATGCAGAAATCAAACGACGAAGTTCTTGAAGATGTAGTTCTACAAAACAAAGGCTATCCCCACTTGTGGCAAAAGAGCTAGTTCTTTTCGCGGACAAAATTAGTTGGGAATCATCTTCAACATCCGGAGTCCAGGCTTCGAATGAAATTAGTTCTTTGAGAGGTTAAACATCACAGGGGGGATGACGTCTTCCAAGAAGGGGGGAAATCAGAAAACATCAAAAAGCTGAAGGGGGGAGGAAGAGGCCAATCCGTCAAGTAAAAGAAATCGTATACCCCGCAGGAAGCCGAAAGAAGTACCACTGCCACGTTAGCACCCTCGTGTTGGTTTCGTGGGGTTCTGCTTCTCCACTACAGATGGCCACCCCACTTGGACGTGCCTCCTCCATGTGACGTCATCCTGTGCCCAATGGTGATACCGGTGGGAGGCGGAGCAAGCATTTGATTGACAGAGAGAACGTGGGAAAGGGAAAAAAGAAGTGTGGAGGGTTTACCAACGAGGTGGTTATGGATGGAGTCGGTATTTTGGCAGAGGAACGATTGCAGTACGGACGGACAGGGTCTGAAGAGCGGTGCAAAAGGTGAGTGTGATTGGCTGGCTTAGTGGCTTTGTTATCCAATCCGATGGCCAGGGGGGTGGGTCCACGTGCTTGTAATATTATTATGACGAAGAAGGATTCCCTCGAGGGGTTGATAGAAGACCACGCGAATTCGAACTCTATTCTGTAGAGATTTAATTTTTTGAGAAGCGTTTTTGTTTTACTTGAGTAAGATGGATCTTTTTTTGACCATCAGTAGGGCTAAAGGCGTGGCACTGCTTTTTTCAAATCTTTCAGATTTTGGAGATTTTTCCCATGCCTTATGTCTATTTTAATACATTACTATATCAGACGAATAGTATTTTAGAACAAATCACTTTTAATCCAGGATTTCTTTAAGAAGATTTCATTCTTTTTTAAAGAAGATTTCATTTTATATTAACAATTTAATCCGAAATATTTTTAAATAATCTGTCCAAATTTTAAAGGAAGTATAAATTTCTTTTTAGATATTATGATATGAACAAATAAAAATTTAAAAAAAAAATATTTCAGCTGAAAATTATGGAACCGATAGAAATTAAACATTGAAAATTTATTGAGTATTTTTTTATAACGAAGTTTTAGTTCAATATTATTCATCACGAAAGTTTCTAGCGTAACATTATTTATTTTCTTAGGTTCAACTTATTAGCAATTGCTTGCCTTGTTTGCAATTTAATAATAACATTCAAAAGCTTTTATGATTTAATGCATTCTAAAATATTCCTAGAAAAAAATAAAAAATTACAAGAATAATAAGCAAAATAATTTAGAATAAAAATTAAATATTGAAGGTTTTTTTTTCGCTATCTGTATAAAATTTGAGTATATTAATATTTCATTATATTCTTTCATAATTACGTTTAAAATTGTTTATATGCCCATATTATATTTTTCTTATAAATCTATCTTTTTTTGTATAAAAGAGTATTTCTTAAATAGCAATTAAATATTTTTTTTTCAAATTGAAAATAAATATTTGTCATAAATAGTAAATTTTTTTTCTGCCTAATTCTTGAAATATTGAATAGTCTTTGATAGAAGCAAAATATTTAATAGTTTCGAAGGAAAAAAAACATCTACTTTTTTTTAAGTTATTAAATATTTTAATCTCACAACATAGAATTTTGAATTTTTTTTTTTTTTTAAATATTGTGACCTCAAAATATAAAATTTTTGATCTTAGAACATAATCATTTTAATTTATTTTTATTCTCTAATAATAAAAATGAAATTTTTATTAAATAGGTATAAAAGCTACTCTTTAATCCAAATAATTGATTTTGTTTACGGTTTCAGATTTTCATCATTATTTAATTACATCATTTTAAGCCTGTAAGAAAAAAATATATATAGTTATTTTAACAAAATATGAATTACCAAATATTTTGCTGCTTACTAGAAACATAAATATTCATTTTCTTTTTATTGACTTCCATTTTAGTTCTGTACCATATTTTTCATATTTAATAATTTAAAAATTATATTTTGTATTTCAAATAAATAAATAAATTTTCAATTTAGGAAACTACATCTAGAATGTGCCATTATAAATTAAATTAATCAACAAATCATAATCGCAACTCCTTTTCTTCAAATTTTTGAATATAGCTATGCCCAATGGATAAGGAAACTGGCTGTTAATTTGTATAGTAAAAATTTTTGAATGGGATTAGCATTCAAAATTTTAAAATTTAGAATTATTTATTACAAGTATTAAAAAGGCAAATGTGCTTTGTTTTGCTACTATTACGAATTTGATTAAATGTGCTGTCACGATTCATATTTCAATTTGATTTTACAATTTGTTTTTATTTTAAAATCTTTTTTAATTTTAACTTATGAATCCGTATATATGGTAATAGAATTAAAATAGGGTTCTAAAACATAAATGGGACATCTATTTTGATCAAAAGTAAACAAATATAGATTTTAAAATTTTTTTAAAAAAAGCTATTTTTCAGATTATTTGCTAATATTTTGATGATAGACAATTGAATTACCATTTCCTTCGATGTTTTGCACTTTGAAAGACTCCAGGACATTAAAACCTCTAAGATAGGCACAAATTCTAAAATAGCAAATATTTTAGACTTGCAAACTGAGCATTTTATTAGCAATGTTGTCTTGATTGGTTTAGTCTACTTATTGATGGTGTGATGTATTTTTATAATTGTTCTATCATTTTACAAGTTTTTTTTTACATTTATTATTATTATTAATATTTTGGATTTCAGAATAAATATATAAGGCAAAGGGAAACTTTAACAAAAAGGTAACTTGTTTTAAAATGTTTCATGCATGTTTTCAGTATTTTCATAACTCGGAATTTGACAATTTTTGTTTCAATTACAGAATTTGTTATAATTCAATCCCCTGCTTAATTCTTTTTAAGGATTCTTTGAAGAAATAAAACTTCCTTAGAAGAAGTAAAAGTTTTTAAAAAGTTAGAAATAACATAGTTGATTTAAAAATAATCTGCAAAAAGATATTGACAAATTTTACGTCTCTACTGTGCATTGTACTTCTATCAGACAGGCAGACAAATGTATTTATGATTATATTTGAAAAAATTTAATGTACTAAGTTGTGATTTCGCTTTTCAATCAATCTTTTGTTATCTCTTCTTGAAAAACGTCGCTATTTAAATCTAATTTTAAAATAAAAGTTTAACCCAACATTCAAGCATATCTTTTTTCAGCTAAAGAAAGATCAGAGCATAGAGTCATATAGTTAACCACGATATTCATTTGAAAACGCAATGATAAATTTATTATTTTCGAATATGAAAAGAGAATCTCTTTTAATTTACGACTTTTAAAGAATTTTAAAGAAATTATTTTTAACAGGAAAGATTACAAAAGCCAGTTCTGAAGAATGAAAAAAATAAAATTGCGTTTACTCTGGACTTAAAAAAATAATACCAGTTTTATACATTAATACATTTTTAAGGATACCATTTCATGTTTGTTTAAGGGGTCAGTGAATTTAAACAAAGTTTCTTGGAAGTTTCACTCCTATTTGCTCTGAAATTTTTATAATAATTTTATTACATTATTCATAAGTCCTAAAAATATTCCGCATGTAGCATTGGCAAATTTTTGTGCTTGCTAAAATGAGTTTAGTTCAATCAGATTAAAGTACTTATTTGAAGCGACACGAGACTAATTTTGAAATTGCTCTGAATTTTTTGAATCACGATCAGATGACGAGGCCGTCACTTAAGCTGGCTTTTTACTTTCCAAATTTTCCCATCACATCAATGGACCTTTAGAGGAGCTAGAGAGCACAAAGCCAGTATACACGGCGGTTGTTCCGTGGGAAAGAATCTTGAGATGAAGATCCGAAAAATTCAGATTCTGTCATGAGATTCTTACAACATTTTAGGTAAGAAATTAATAAAATGTATTAAAATATATCAAGTTATATTGTTTCATGCTTGTTAGAATATGACATGAAACTCTTAATTCATTTTTAAAAATAAATTTATGCAACAAAATTTATATTGTTTCATGCTTGTTAAAATATGAAACTATCAATTTATTTTTTTAAATAGATTTTAGCTCTGCGAAATATTTTCTACTTTTAACATTTTACACATTAACTCAATTTCTATTTAAAATATAGAATTGTGATGTGAACCTGGGATTTTTTAAAAATATTTGCAAAAACCATTTTAATAATTATACACGAAAAAAATGAAAAATAATAATTTAGTGAGTAAAATTTCTATAAGCATCTATTTATGCGGCATAGGACATGCATTTCCGAATTGTAATTAAAAATTTGAGAACGAGAAATATTTTAAAATATGGATAACGTCATGCAAAATTGTTTTATGCAAATTTTAAAAATATATACTTAAAATGTCTATAACAGTCCCCAATACTGAACGAATAAGTAAATGGAAACAAAATTCCCCAATAATTTCTATTGGTAAAGAATTAAAATTTAAAGGTACAGTTTTGATAATTTATTCATATTTACAATACCTACCGAGATTTTCAACATACAAGACTTTTTAATTCTGCTTTTTCGAACTTCGAATCATCACTTTTAAGTTATAATTTTATTATTTCTTAAATTGTATTAAGAGAATTCAACAAAATACTTTGATATTTGATTTGTTGGAAAAGCATTAAAAAATTTTATATCTAAAATTTCTAATTAATCCATTCATATTAGAAATCCTTTTCAGATGTTTTGATGTATAATTCATCTGAACTTTGTTAAAGATAAAACAATTAGTTATAAGAACGTCAGTATTCAAAACATTAATATATCTGAAAAGGAAATGGCAAAATGTTGCCCTTAACTTAAAAAAAATTAGCTTAATAAGTTTATAATTATTTTTAAAAGTTAAAAAAGTACAACGTTAGTTAAATCATTATTATTAATATACTATGAATAATTAAAAACGATTATTTCATGTCATTTGTTTTCTTTTTCTATATTTACGATTTTTTTAAAAAAATATCAAGCAAACTATTTTTTTAATCAAATCTGGCAATTATGAAAATGGCATTTTTGTAAACTTAAAATAAAGAATCTGATGGTCGATGATAATTTTGGAAAATATTTCACGTTAACAGTTTTTACATTATTTTAAAATGAAAAAAAAAAAAAAAAAAAAAATTTGCAGCTTAACTCAGTTTTCTTTTTCCATATTTATAATTTTTTTAAAGAAATATAATCAAGCATTAATGATTTTAAAAAATCTGATGCTTGTTTAATTATTATAATAAATTTTTAACGAAAATTTTTATTAATTATATGAGTATTGCTTGAATTTTTTTTATGAATTTAAAAGTTTATTTACGAATAGGAAGTTTTTATGTTTTCATTTCGATTCATCATTTAATTCTTTGTATAAAAATAGAAGAAATAATGAGCAAATCTTTTATAGCTTTTAAATAAAAAAAATTACCATTTAAAACGTTTTTTTTAGTGATTTGTTTTAGCGAAAAATTATCGGTTTATCCAAAATAAAATCCTAAATTTAAACATTTTATAGCTATTTTGGTAACGTTTAAATGCTTCTTTAATATTATTGGATTATTCCAAAAAATAATTAATTATTCTATTCAGTATTTATTTTATTTTCCTTTCAAAATATCTTTAATTTTTTTGTTTTAATGAAACCTATTTTTCTTAATTGTTACTGTAACGAATTTGATTAGATTGTTAAGTTAACTTTTATACCTAATGTCCCACAAATATGACGCCAATCTTGATGGTCCGAGTACAAACTCACACAGCAATTGTTTTTTCAAACTTAGATCATCTCGATAAGAAGCATGAAAAATAATTTAAAAAATGCATTAAAAAAATTGGTTTAAGGCGGAAGCATTAAAAAAAAATCTATTTTTAAAAGACATATCTATAAATGGTGTTTTCTTATTTTATTTTCCCTTTATTAACAATTTTATAAGTAACAAAAGTAAAGGGATTGAAATGCCTGATATTCCTGCAATGAATCTGAATATAGAAACTCAGGACAGGCTACAAAAATTAGGTAATAATTACGGCTAAATCAAAATTAAATTACGATCACTAATTAAGCTTCATTAGAATAAGGTATTATTTACTTATTATTATTATTATTATTATTATTATTATTATTATTGAGCGTTAGAAACATTATTATTGAGTAACAAACTTGCTAGTTTCTTTCTACTAAGAATGAAGAAAGATAAACAGTCTGTCTGTCTGGGCACGCGCTACTCTCCCGAGAATAATTCTCTGGACAGTTCGATGTCGACATTCGACACAAACAATTTTTATTGAATGCAAACTTGCATTATGAGTCTATTCACTTTTATAAATTTAATTAATAAAAAATTAAGCAAAGTTTTGACGTTTTTTCTTGATAACTTCTAAAAATATTATAGAACAAATAGTACTGATAATTCAAACTGATTGATAATTCAGAAATTTTATTTTCTATTATATCAATTTAAATGCTATACTTTTCCTCTCAAATCAAATGATTAAGTATATTTTCCCAAGTGTATTTTACAGTAATTATTTTCATTGTAAGAACAAAATTCACAATTCGCGTTGTTTTTACTATTACAGTAAATATTTTTACCTCTGTTTCTCCGACAATATTATAAACTAATACTTATTTTTTTGCTAATCTTGTAAATTTCATAATTTTAATAAAATTTCGAAATGTTCATAAATTTGAATTTTTTTAGTTTAAACTCTTCATTTTGATAAATATTACATTTTTTGTGAAACATGCAAAAAATATTAACGTATTTCGAACAAGAATATTATCATCTTTTCTAAATTAAAAGAATAAATACATATTTCAAGTTATCGTTTGGTCATTTTGGAGTTTCGTATACTCAATTTAATTAGGGTTTTATAAAAAGAAAAAAAATGAAGATATTTTCTTCAAGATGGGTATCGAAAATGAACACTGATTGCACACTTTTAAGAAAAAATGTGAATAGTTTTCTAGATTAAATTGATATGATATCTCAAGAATATATTTTGATTCTTAGTGTGATAAAAAACTCAGTTCCTAACTTACTATAATACAATTTTCTCCTTTTTTTAATTTTCTTCTTCTTCTTCTTCTTCTTTTATTTTTTTTTCTTTTATATAAAGCCAGTGCTCGTTAAGGATTCGTTACTTTAACATTCGGCACTCATTAAGAATTCGTTATATGAATATGTAATATCTTTTTAAGAATTAAAAATTTTGACATATTAGAGAAGAAAGAAAATATGTATATTATATGCTAAAATTTCATTTTTTTTTACAAAATAGTTTGAACGAACTTGAATAAAATTATTCAAATACCAGCCGTCTTTCCGACCAAATTTGCTCGCAAAGGTTAATAGTAGCTAAAATTTGTAATTAAAAATGTTATTAAATTAAATTAAATAGATATTAAAAATAAATTATAAGTCTTATTTATTTTAATTATGTAAATTTAATGATATATATCATAACTATCATTAAAAAGGAATTAAATATAAATATTCAACTAAGTTTTTAATTAAATATTGATATAAGGTATCTAAATTAAATGTCTATGTTCTAATAGTTTCTTCACCGAAATATATTTGATCTTCAATATTCAAGTAACAAAAGTAATTTTAAGCTTAAGCTTAATTCATATCGCTCTGTTTATTTTATTACACATTTTTTTAGTTAGATTTTTTAAAAATTGTTAAAAATGAACATGCTTTGCTACTTCAAGCCAACTAATAACTTCATTTATAACTTCAAAAATGTAAAACTTAGCATTTTTCTTCATGTTAAGAATATTTTAAATATATATTTAAATCCTTTACAGATTCTTCTCAAATCAAGTAAATATTTCGTTTGTTTTCCTAAAATCTAAATCTAAAACTAAGGATTTCCGCTAAAGACAAAAGCTGAATTTCAATAGTTTTTCCATTTAATTATTTTTTATACTGATCTGTAGAAATTTGGATTCGAAAATAGAAACAAAAAATTATCTTACACTTATTGATGAATTTTAGCAATAACTGATTTTCTCCCAGTATTCTTTTGTTTTTGTATTTTTGTTCGTAATATGTTAAATAATCATTCAGATTTTTTTAAGTATCTTTATGTTTTTCTGAAAATAAGTTTAAAATATTTTTGACCAAAACAGTTAACAAGGCAAAATATTAGATATCCCTGAAAGTACAATTTTTTACATTTTAATATATTGCGAAAATAATTTTTATAATACAATTTTTTTTTTCAGAAAAACTCTAAAATTACGAATTTTTTAAAATTAAAATTCTAATTTCAAAAAATTCCCTCCTCTGTGCTTAATTTTACCCTCTAAAATTCATGTTTGCCAAGTTTGAAAGTCCCACGTCAAACTGTCTAGCTTGCTGAGCGCTAACACTTAACAACACACACTCATATTTTTTAAAAGCAAAAACAAAAATAATCTCTTAATGGCTTGAATGCCATAAATAAATCCCTTGTTTAAATCTAAGCAAAACGCAAAGAGTATGCATAAAAAATAAATCCACGTAAAGATTAAGGAATAATAATTACTAATATTGACATTCAAAACTTTAAAATTTTGGAGTAAGATGAAACTCAAGCACGCGCACACTACAATTTAATTTTATGATTATTAATAAATGATTATCTTTTGTATGCGGTATGTTGTTTCCACATTTATTACGAATGTTTAAATTTCTTCTATTTCTTGTAAATCATGATTAAAGCAATTTTTATTTCTGGCCATGTGCTATATAGTAGAAAGGACTTCTGGGAGTGAATTTATATCATGGTTTGTTTTTACTATCCATCGAATGTTTCACGTTTTTTTTCTTCTTGTGAAAGTTCTTAGAATAGTCTAAGATAGTTTTATGTGGATGCAGTTAAGGGAATTGAGTTATCCTGGACAATGGGAATTATCTTGAGTTACAAATAAAGAAACTTTTTTCATGTGTGTGTGTGTGTGTTGCAAGACATTGTCGAAAATTAATTACGAAAAATCCTAATAGTTTAAGATCTTTTGCAATTAATCTTTGGGATGTGATATAGGAAATAAAAAAGAATGAAACTTATCCACAAAATAGAATATGTATTTGAAGGACACATATTTTCCGACCGATTGAACACACATTTGATTTGGCACAAAACTACTGATAAAGTCGTATAAGTACATAACAAATGTCATAAATCAAGGTTATTTCAGTTTTGTTTTAACGCGTTTGCATGCATGTGAAAAAGTTAACCGACAGACAGTACGCCCTTAGAGTTCAATAAAGATTTACTTTAAATGCTAAAGAAGTCAAACAAATTTCACTTATCTAATTTATTCACCTTTGAATCGTCACTTTTATATTCACGCACGAGAGCAAACCAACAGGTGGTCACCCCCTCGATGGATTTAGTGTTAAATTTGATGCAAATTTACATTTTGGATGTTTAATTGGTATACGAAATTTCATCCATCTAGCTCTCTTTGCTTTGTATTAATCGCATGGACTTATACTTGGAAAAGTGAACAGGCAAACTTCCTTTGAGTGGATTGATAATAAAATTTGATAGAAATCTACAAATTCTTGTAGGAATACCGCATACAGAATTGTACCCCTTAAACTAAAAGGTTTTTTTTTTTTTTGACTTTCGAGTTTACAAACAGGCTTGATTTCGAAAATATGTTTCTCGGTTTCAGGTGGTATTAAATATGGAAATGCATCAACATTTCGAAGTTGATATTTTTAATGATTCTCTTTTTGTATGTTCGCTTTGTATATTTTGTGTAAGGGAAAATAAAAATGATTTCTGTGGAACGTTGAGATAAATTTAAATTTTGAAATCTGATTTCCGAAATCACAACACTCCCTGAACAGTTCATACACAATCAAGTAACAAAAGGCAGAAATAGGGCGTTATGATAGCAAATTCAAATAGATCCGCATATACTCAGAAAGCGCCTTTTCTTTATCAAAACTCGCTCATTATTTCAAAATACTGTACATTATTAGTATTGTACATTATTATTAGTACTGCATGTGTATTTTTACATGGACCCTTACATAAGGTTTTTATTATTTCTGTCCAAGTTGTTAAGATTTCTCTAGCGTTAGTTTGTTTGTGTGATGGTGTTTTTACAATGGAGAGGAATGTGGGTTTGTATTTGTGTGAGTGTGTGTATGTGTTTGCATATGTGCGTGTTTAAAAAGATTTTCATGTTCATGATTCTTCTAAATTTCCAAACATGTTTAACTGTGTTATTTAAATTGGCTTCAATTTACTTGCTTCATTGTGAACAAGAATTTTTCAAATGACCAGTTCCCTGCAGTCATTACGCTGTTGAAAACTGTTGCTGTTTATGAGTAAATACGCTTCAAAATTTCACTATATTGTAATATATATATCTTATTGTTAAACTACACAGACATCAAACAGAATCTTCTTTAGCTTACAAAAAAGACAGGGGGTATTATTAATATAATTAAATATTTGACAAAAGACTAAATAAAATTCAAGGCAATAATCTTATTTTATTCTTTGAATTTCAAGGCCATAATCTTATATATTGCCAGATATCAGTAAAGCCTTTTCAAAAAAGTGGTAAATTCTAGAAAAAGTCTGCATGGCTTTAAAATTAGCACGATTAATTTTTTTAAAAAAATGTTGAAACCATTTAAAATTTATTTTTGTGTAATAATGTTTTCGAAGTTATCAAGGAAAAATTCATCTTGTTATTCAATTTATTAGATTATTGATTTCAATTTATTATATTAGAAATTTAATTAAATAAAAATTTAAAAAAACGTTTAGAGATACAAAGTTTCAATATCCGAACTATAATAGAATGTGCCAAATCGTAGCTGTAAGTCAAATGATCTCGCCTGGAGTGCTAGCTCTAACACTGACAAACATTCAAACACACACTACTATTAGCAGATATATCTCGTACATTAATTCTTTAGTACTGATGGCCGGTACCAAGAAGAAACCTAAAAAAAAGGATAGTCATATAGAATCAAATACGACAATTACTCTTCGATTTATAAGTATTTGAATTTACAATCATAAAAAATGAATTTCAAATCCTAAATTTAAATCTGAAAATAAAATATTATTATATTTTTGATTAAAAAGAGCAATAAAGTGCTTTTCCATTCATTAAAAGTATCGAAGAGAACCTTTAAGGGATTTTTAACAATATGTGCAATAATTATAAATGCACTGAATGAATCTTGGTGATTCATGTGTGAATCTCATGATTCATTTGAATGAAAGTAATATTTTGAAATATAAAAGTGACTTTCAAATAATATAACTTGCTGTCTGTAAATTGAAACAGAGTTCTGGAAAGGATTGATGCTTTTCATAAATAAAAGTGCATGAAGTGCAAAGAGAAACGACGGTTTAATTTTACAGCATTGTGTCCTTAGTAATAGGAGTAAAATTTGATAACATTTTAGGCGCAAAAACTTTGGGAAAGAGACATTATTCAGAAGATGTAATTTTTAGAGACAATCTGATCTTATTTTCAGCTCAATAATTTGAAATAAATCAAATTTTCATTAATCTAGTTTAAGGGTTATATGCTTAACAATTATTCTTTAATGCAGTCATTGTAAATACCTTAATATTCCCGAATGCACTTAAAGAGGAAAAGGAAAGAAACTACAAGTTTAAAAAAAAATCTTTGTTTTCAGATTAATAGTCAAATATTTTAATTTTAATGTGATAAATTTAAAAGCCACGTCATTCGTCAGTCAGGATGTATGAGCTAAATATACAGGGAAAGCTTTTGAATCTACGGCAATCAAATTTGACTATAGTTACCTCTTGAATAGTTGATGCTTGGGAAGAAAAGAGTTTTCAAATTTTTAATTAAAATTTATTTAAAAATAATCGAATCCATTTTTTTTCTCTCTTAACTTCGACAAATGTTATTATACAAAAATTATTTTCTTATTATTTAAAAAAAAATTAAAAAATTCATTTCAAGTTTACCATTGCTTGTGATAATTTTATTACAATCATTTTTATTCCTAATTTTAATAATTTTCTAAAAGATATTTTAAGTACATTCTGTAAAATACACACACACATTCTATATTGTTTTAATAACTGCATATGCGTATTAAATCATGTTAAACGTACATATTTTCAAATTATTTTTTAAAAATTTACTCATAATTTTAATAATGATAACATGCCGATTTTCTGGCACGGAGATATCGCGTCTTCCTCGTGTTCTGAGAGTCCCGGTTCGGGCATGATTGTTCTTCTGTGAGATGTGTGACTGGGCCCCCCTGTAAAAAAGGGGTTGTGCAAGCAATTGTGGTGAGTGTGTAGCTAAGTCGTACTCTTGGCCTTAGTTGGCGCTTCTTCAAAAGCCTGAGATGCTCCTCTTGGCTTAAATCTGCTGCTGTATCAACAGGGGGCTTGTCCATGGCAAGTGCCATAAGTAACAAAAAACAGCATAATGATAACATGCGCACAAAAGATGTTTTAATAATCATCTGAAAGCAAGGAGTACAAATCCAGTCAATTGAATAATGAAAATTATTCTTAAGAGATAAGATTAAAAATATTTTTGAATTTCATTAAAAATAGTTTTTAAAAAATGTATGAAAATAAAACTGAAGACACAGGAAATTTATTCGATGGCTAGTCACATATTTATTTGAAGATGTATAAGAATGCTTTTGTGTGATAATATCCCCAAAGTTTCTAAGCAAAATGGGAAATATTTATAGATTTCTGATTAAAAATCTATTTAAAATTTCAAAACATTATTTTTTAGAAAATTCCTACAATCGATAACATGAAAAATTTGATTCAATAAGACAACGATGAGCTATGTAAAACATTTTTTTTATCATGCATGTCACATTATCCAAATTGAAACCAAATAGTTTGAAAATTATTAAATACATCAGAGTAAGGAAAATTATACATGAAAAGGAAGGGAATGTAGATAAGTACAATGATTGTGCTATTTAATTAATGAATATTTTTGAAAGTATCCGCAAGTAACTATTTCTACATTCGCTTGTATATTTAAATTAATGAAATATGCCAGCGTGTTTAGGATATATCCAATGCCTAATATCTAAATTAAATGCTTTAAGTCGATTACTTAAAAATCTCGGATGAGTTTGTAGAAGGGCCCTCGTACTTAAAGAGGGTGGAAAAGGGTAGTGGTTTGAAAATTTCATTTTTCGTTAATTTCCTAAAGCTCAAAAATAAAAATTATTTAATTAAATTAGGCGAAGGAGCGTTCTATTAAGATGAAAAGTTTTTGAACTGAAAATTTTTCCATAATTGCATTTGCTTAGAAGAGAGAGGTTGAAAGGTGAGTTTGAACTGATATTTTTGAGAATTTTTTACATAATCTAAATTGCTAGCTTTTTTAAAAAATCACGCTTATTTTTCTTCCTTAATTTGATTTATTTAAGTAAATGCGAACTAAAATTCAATAGCTTAAAAAACTAATTAAATAGAAATAAAAGAACAAATATATTTACTGGCATCATTATGTAAAAGTGATAAATTTTAGAAAATTTCTGAAGCTGCGCTTGCTTTAGTCCTTCGGAATGTATTTGGTTATAGTTTTGGAGTAGAGAGTATATACCTGTTTTGTCATTATTTTTTCACCTTTTAAAATAAATCAAATTATTTTCTAAAATTATATTTTCTTCGTTGAAATATATATAACAGTGGAAATCTTCCCTATCATTATGTTTGGACACTTGAAATTATCAGATATTTGTTCTTGGGAAATAGAAATCTTAAAATGTGATTCATTAATATGGAAAGGATTACAATAAATGGATATCAATTACCTTCGAAAGCTGCAGCACAGATATTAAACAACCTTTTGTAATATTTACTTCATGTACAATAATTTTCTATGTAAATTTATATATTTTGTGCAATGAACATAAATTTTGTTATTTAAATGCATTTTTGTAGGAAACTCGTTAATTTAGCTTGTTTGTTAATCCGTCTGTCCTCTCGTATGATAACTGCCACATTTCTGAGAGTATACTGCAATAAAAAATATAATGGTAGAGGCTTAAATCAAACATATTAAAAAGCAATCCTTTATTCCATTTAATAATTATAACTGTAATATTCAAATGTGAAATAGATTTGAAACTTCAATTCCAATATTTAATAAGAAAACCAGGTGAAATTTTCTCCTTCCAATATTTCAGTAAATCAGTAAATTCTTAATTTGTACGATAGCACATTATTCTCTGTATTTAATTGAAAAAATAACGCAAATTATAATTAATTTCTTGAAATATGTTTAAAATATAGACAATATTTTTTAACGTCTAGTATCACCTTTTATCATTTATTTAAAACCTACAGAGAGTCAGATATTATAATATATTTTTAACATTGAAATAAATTTTTTATACTTTATTTTCATAATATTTTATTAATATCATTTGTAAATTAAACATGAAATGAATTAAAAAAATAATTATTAACTTGCTGAAATGAGTATATGTTTTGAGATAAGTTATTATCATCCAGCCATGCACAATAATAATAAAGAAAAATCACTTTCAAAAAATGATGCTTGATAAAGAATATTAGCTATAATATTCAATAATTACAACTGTAAATTAATAAATAAAATAAATATAAATACAAAGCCAGCCATATTTACTAATCATATGTAATCATTAACTAATCGTATCAGTCAAAATTAAGGAAATCTAATGAAACAAAAGCTTATGTCTTATTGTTTTTTTAATCACATTTTCGTTTAATATTTCTTGTTACAGGTTACTGTTGAGGTTTGTAATGTTTTCTAAGGTACTTGTATTTAAATTTTACCATAAAAATTAGAAAATTCTAGATATTATTGATACAAAATATCTGTTATTAGATTCTTTTTTAAGTTAAATCAAAACAATTTTTGCAACGATTTTTGCTTGATAGTATTGATAAAATTTGAAAGTATCAGATATATAACCTATTGTTGAAAAAAATGAGAAAAACACTTGTAGAGGTATTTTTTTTCCGATGAAAATTGATGACAAACGCTCATTCTTGAGAATTAATTCAACTCGCATTTTCAATTAATGTTGCCATTGAAGCTACACTTTTACTTTTACTATTACTTTTAAAATAACATGATTTTAACCTTTAATCATACGATTTAGAAATTTATTATCATGTGAGAAGATGATGTTGCTTTGGTTAGGAAGTTTTGATGTCTCCGAAATTTTAAGGGCAAAAAATTATTTTACCTGCTTTATCAGTATCGCATTATTAATACTTATGCTTCTTTGAAATCAAATGAGTTTTTAATAGGTTGACCTGCTTTTACCAGTGTTGTTTTATTATTACGTATGATTCTTTAACAGCAGATGCATTTTCAAAAAGCTGACGAAATACTATAACATCATATCTATTATTTCATCTCAAAATCGGCCGAGCTCCAAATTTTTGTTTGTCAGCTAGAAAAATTGAAAATGAAAATTTAAAAAACTATATTCAGAAATTTGTTAATGACTTAAAAAATAAATAACAACTTAAAAATAATAATGTTCTCGCATGATAACTTGAAATTTGTGATTGTAGATTTAACGCTTTTTTTTTTTAAGTTATGAGATTTTATCTAAACGTCTATAATTAATTTTTTTAAAAAAATATTCTAATATACGAATAGCTGACTCAAATAAAAGTTTTTCAACAAAAATGAAAAAATTTTGCTATCATGAAAAATTTTAATGAATTTCCAAGATTTTAATCTCTTGAAGTACAAAGGTTTTATTTTTATGGGTTAAGATATATGTTTCTAGCTTTATTTTTAGGTAAATTAAAACAGCAATGGGTTGGATAGATAAAATATGCGATATAAATGGTATAACTAGTAAAATATTATAGCAATATCCCCCACCTGAAATTAATAGTATGCCGATCGGTTTATTCGTCAGAATGTAAGTGATTTAATTGAAATAAAAAAGTAACTAATAAAATTATTTATTGCTTTTTCGTGAGTTACGTTTACATTGTAGAACCAATTCTAATTTTTAACTAAATTCACCAATAAATAGATCAATCGTTTGTTTTTATGTTTATATGTAAACTATAAACGCAATAGTTCAGATGCAGAACCAATATAATGGAAATGTGGTATATTGTCGCAACATATCAAATTTTGAGTCAATTAATTAGAAAAAATGCTTCTGAAATGCTTAGTTCTTTTTATTTTAGCCCGTGACCAAAAGCAAAATGATTTGTTTAAATGTCTAGAAGAGAGAACTTCTTTTCATTTAGTTAACCTTTCAATGCACGACTTTTAACATTCCAAAATAAAAAAAAAATGATTTGGAGATGCGAAGTTCATATATTACAACAGGAAAAATTCTCGGAAAAAGTCAAAATTGAATTTTGAAACAAAATTTCTGTTCAAAAAATTCATAATATGAATTCTATTATAAGAATTCTTGCTTATATTTAAAAAAATTTTTAAATTCATATTCTAAAATCTTCAAAAAAAAACTTATCTTCTTATAAAAATCTATTCTTTATTAATGTGAAAAAAATTATGTACCAAATTCGGTACAGAATACAGTGAGTAGTCAATCTTAATAGAATTTCTGTTTTTTTTTTTTTTTTTTTTTTTGCTATGTCTGTTGAATAGTTCTATTGAATTCTAATCTATTGTTCCAATTTCCATTTAAGCAAAACTAATTTATATGTAATTAAGTAATACTAACACATAGTTGGCAGGTAAGATGTTTTACTTAAAGTGGTATTACTCAGCTATTGATAAATAGGAATCAAATTCTGCTTAAACATAACATGCGAAAATTGTTGCCGTACTTTACTTGTTGGTTCTGTAGCTTTTTTTATGTTTATTAGCATAATATGTATTGTTTTTTTACATAATAAACATATATTAATATATATTTATTATATAATATGTATTACAGGTATATTACTTACAAATTTTATCATGCGTGATGAAAAGTTCTTTCAAAGATTATAAACGACTGAGAGTTGAATTTTTAATTATGGAATTTACCAAAAACTATTTAATAATTGTTGATCATGGTAAATTTGATAGCTATAATTCAACTAATTTTTCTGTAACACTTTTTAAAAGTTTATTATTATTATTATTATTATTATTATGAGTAGTAGGTGCTCAATTTGAAATTTTTTTGTCAGAAATTTAATAACAAATCGTAATGCTTCAGGTTTGTTTTCTCAATAGTATCGGAGCTTTTTATCGCACAAAAAATATTTTTACATAATTACATTGTTTTAAATTTTAAAAAATATGAAGATTTCTGTGATGTCATATTTATTTCTACACAATTTTCCCCAAACTTTACTAATTTTTTAAAGATATTAAAAAAAAAATACAACAATTTTCATTGTTTTAATCTTTGGACTTACGCTTAATATTAGGTACGATCTTTTGTGTGTGTGCACGTAATCACATATATACAATTAAGAATTAAGTTTTAAAAAATAAAGATAAATTAATTAAGCCTAAAATTTATTATCTTTTGATTCGAATATCCATAAAATTCCCCCGCCCCTTAGTACAGCATACAGCAACATGGCCCTTAACGCTAATCAGTATGTACAGTTATATTTACTCTAGATTTTAATATAAAATGAATTAATTCCATTATACATAAACAGTTTTTAGGTCTATATCTTGCAGATTTTATACAAAAAGTTTTCTTATTATAGAAGTTGTCTTTAGACGAAGCTCCTACTCAATATAAAGGATAAATGTCACTTAATGTCCGGCCAAAATCCTCGACAATCAAACGAATGATAGTATTTCCTTGTGAACTCTAAAGTGTTTTGTGTTATTGTAACTGTTATTGATTTTGGAAATATCTGATAATGGTCTTTTTTTTTTGCCTCTTAAATATTCGCATCATTTCATATCACTTGATAAAAATCATAAATCACTTTCTTTCTAACGATACCCATAGATTAACATAATACAGAAAAGCTATAATTTTTTAAGTTAGATTTCTAGAAATAAAATTTCTACAAATTCATAGAAACTAGATCTAATGCAAACTTTTAAATGATTTTTATGTAATCTTTAATTCTCATATATATTAATGCTTACTTTTGATTGTATGAAATTTTAAAATGCCCTTGTTTCTGCCTCTCGTCATCTATAATAGAAATCCAAAAATTCTATCTTCAGTTATCCAGATCCCCAATTATCTCGATCCTTTTGTGAATAAAAAACTTCCCACTTATGAACGAGTAGAAACGGTGGAATAATTCACTTTGTCTGATTATTCAAACATAAAATTTCAAAAATGTAGGTTAATATACAAAAATGTGGGAAATATCTTCTTTTTTTTGTTATTAAATTTATAAATCATAATCAAATTTGATCCTTTTTAAGAAACAGTTTTTTTTTTTTTAGATTATCCAATTCTTCGGATATCTATTTATTCGAATTGAGTTTGGTCAAAAGTAATGTGAATAACTTGGGTTTAATATGATATAATGAATTGATTTTCCATGTGTAAAATGATCTTTTTAAGCTTCGTCTTTGGTTCTTATGGGGCCAATCAATTGTAATTTAAAAACACAATTAACAAATATCCAAGATTATTCTTCCTATCTCATATTAGCAACTAACCTATTTCCTATTTTTTGAAATTAATTTGTTTCATTAAAATCCTAAGTTGTTTGCAACAATATTTCTGACTCTAAAATATTTATATCGTTTTCTATTGTAAATGTTATGCAAATATAAAACGTTTAAAGAAAACAATTACGGATATTTAAAGTGCAATGCCTTACAATGTTGGTAAATGTTGTTCATAGAACCTTTAGCCTAAACTTGGGCACGAACTAATGTTGAGCAACTGAAAATGGTGATATTCCAGCTCTCCAAAAATTGAATTTGATTTTTTTAAAAGCAAACGTCAAGCTTTCTTATTTCTAAAGCGTAAAACTAATGAAACTATCAAACTCAAAAAATAATAAAACTCAAAATTATAATACAAATTCTTTTAAATACTCAGTGGAGATGAAAATAGGAATTTTACGAAAACAAAGGTGACATAAAGTGGTCAACGGTAATGTTGCAAGAATAAAAGACAAAGACCATTTTTTTATATTCACTTTAACGGGATGCAATAAAACATAAGCATGATAATTTTTGCACAATGAGCTCTCATGAGACTTCAGAGAATCATGTAAATAAGTTCATTTATGAAAAAAAAAACAATGCTTAGCTATAAAGTAGTTTAAATCCATACAAACTTAGTATGCTTCATTTTCTTATTTAGCGTTTAACGTGTATTAAATTGAATAACTGGAAAAAACTACAAAGAAAATTTTCGTTTGGGAAGTTACTCTCTGAATTTATGTTCGTATCAATCCTTTTATTTAATTTAAAAAATTAAGTTGAAATATAGCAAAACATAAATTTTTGAGTTGAGTGTTTTGCAATCATGGTGCGATCTTTATCCAATACCTTCACACTTTGTAACTAGTCAAGGGATCTCAGATTTTTCAAATTTTGTATCACGTAAATTAAAATCTTGAATTTATGTACCATCATAAAGTATTTGATGATTACGAAAGATTACCTAAGATGTACGTATGCTACCAAATTAAACTCTTATGATCAAAGAACAAAATATTTTTAATTTATACTGTTGAGTTATATTTTCAAACGAGACTTTTGTATAATATAAGCAATAAATGTATTATGTATTGTAGAAAATAATGGGTAATAATACATGATAAATTTCATTTCTTATTGACTAGGACTAATGCGATAAGCCTTTTACCTTGTAACAATTTTGAAATTTTTAAAGTTACTACCGTTAATTTCAAGTTAAGGTCAGATTGAAGCATTATTTTTTAAACCTATTTTATTTTTAATCAACATGACTTAAGAATTTAAATTCGGGAAAAAAAATATCGTATTAATAAGCATTAAAAAATTTTCCGTTTTGTTGGAAATATAGTCATTTTTTCTTTTTAACCAAAAATTGCATATATTATATATCCCAGTCTTATTTTTTCTCACTTCTCTCACATGAAATATATAAAAATCTATCCCTTTTTTGGACAGTAAAAATACCTTATATAATATCCAAGACAGATAAGGGATCTCTAGATCTCTTATCTACCGTTCTTTTTTAAATCTAACAAGAAATGAGAATTGAAACCGATATAAATTTTTCTACGATATAAATTTGCTTTTTTCTGCATTCAAATAGACGTTCAGTTAATAATCGATTATTTTCCAGAATCAATTCATCTATTGGAATCACTTTCAAGCCTTTTTTTTTTACATTTTCTACTTTTTTTCATTTATTTCATATATTGGCGAATTTGTAAACTGGAATTCAATTCTTTTAGTATTTCAAATATATCTCACGAATTTGCTAGACTAATTGCCAGGAAAAAACGATATATAATGTATTTAATAAAAATCGAAACTAAATTTCTAAAGAAAGGAAGTTTTTATAACCATTTATTTATTTTCTGTACAGTTTAAAACTAAAAATATTATATTGTACCATTAATGATAAATGTAGAAAAGTTTGAGGGAGTTTGATACATATTATTGCTTGTTTTTCTTCATTACCTTCATGAAATGTAATTCTGACTATACCACCCAGTTTCAATATTAAACAACTCATTGCATAGCAATAAAAATAATGGATGAATTTAACTTTCTTCATGTAAAACGATGTCTGTTAAATACATATAAAATAACATAATTAAATTCTAATATTTTGCATGATTTATTATCTTAACTTGCTAATTTTATTTAATGCAGATTTGGTATATATTATGTACAGTGGAAATTAATTATCTAGAATTGAATAATTCGTATTAATTGTTGTTCTTTTAATGACTTTTTCAACTTCAAAATGCAATGTCCTGTTGCTCCAGATAGTAACAATGACTCAAATTCAATATATGAAACACGTCGTTTATTTAGTTGTCAAACTGTATCATCCCTGTCATAAATAATTTTATTACTTTCAATAGAATGTTTGTTAATTATGTATACAACAAAAAGCGGAGGAAAAATACCCGAGCTTTTGCCATAATGACAAATTCGTGACCTATGTTGAATGAAATTGATGGTAAAAGATAGAAAGATCTAATTATGCCCTAACTTTTTGTATGCTTTGTTCGCTTTTTAAAAAATTCAAGCAACAAATAAGCAGAAATTTCTGTTTGTAAAAAATTGATATCATTATTATACAACAGAGCCATTTTGCAAATTATTATATCTTTTGAAGCCAGTCACGGTCATTTGAAAATATAATATATATAATTTTTTAATATGCAATAAATTTCTTAATAAATAAATGAGTTACTAGTTTTTAATTTTTTAGCTTCTTGAATACGTGGATATGCAAAGAAAATGTAAAGTAATTGTTAAAAAAAAAGAAAAAAATTGAGATTTTTTAGGAGATTTTTTAAGATTGAGATCTGCAGGTTTTAACGTCACTGGGTAAGAAAACTTATCTTACGCACTGAATTAGAGAGATGATATTCTGCTTTCGATTTTAATGTTACGTCTAGTGTAATTAATTGGTTAATAATAATAATAATAATAACAGGAAATTGTTATTAACTTATTTATCTTACTGGCCAAATATTATTAATAATTACTGGTTATTGATATCTGTTGTTATTTTTAATCAATCAATTGCAATCAATTAATTGCATAGACCGTAGTATTTATTGATAAAGCCTTGATTCGTAAAAAGATATAAACAAATCATCAATAAATTATATGTCTGTCTATTCTTATGCGTGTGAACATGATTCACCAAAAAACCAATGAGATAATAGATGGTATTTGTCTCAAAATTTCTTAGACTAAGATTATATGTCTGACTCCAATCTTGAATAAATCCATTAAAGAGTAGACTATCGGTGGATTTCTCTATTCGTGTGCATGTGAGCATGATTGATTAAAAAATTCAAATAGCTGGATAAATGAAATTTGATAGGGGATCTCACCACCCAAGTTGTACAGAAAGTACAAATTTTTCAATTCAATCAGTTAATAGGATGAAATCTACAATAAGTATTTAATTTTTTTCTATTATATTAGAAGTTTAATACAAACATTACCAAATTTCTTAAAATATAGGAGATAGTCGAAAAGAAAAACATATATATACTGATTTTCCAAGAACTTCTTCTTAAAATGGATATAATCAATTATTTAAAGGCATTATAAAGATTTAAAATGTTTGAATTTCTCAACAGTGAAGAAAAATAAAATAAAAATAAAATCTAAGATCGCAAATTTCAAATTATCGGGTGGAAACATTATTATTCTTAAGTCATTATTTACCTTTAT
>JAOUZG010030082.1:4350293-4368471 GCA_026289955.1 Argiope argentata
GAAAATACTTACTTATATGCTCGATTGGAGAATACTTATATACTTGACTGGAGAATAATGAATTATATACTTATATACTCGATCGGAGAATACTTATATACTCGAATGTAGAATACTTACTTATATACTCGATTGGAGAATATTTACTTGTTTACTCGATTGGAGAATACTTACTTATATACTCGATTGAAGAATACTTACTTATATACTTGACTGGAGAATAATGAATCATATACTTATATACTCTATTGGAGAATAATAAATCGAGAATGGAATGAATTATAACAGACTTTGAGTTAGAAAGTTGAAATTTGGAATACGGTCTTCAAGCCGAATTCGTATATTTCTATCAAATTCTGAGTAAAATCTGTTCGGAGGAAGTCCGTCTGTCTAGATGTTCGAATGAGGCGGTAACTACAAAGCAAAAAGAACTAAATAGATAAAATTAGGTGCACAAATTTAATGTCTATAGCATGGACACATAGCAAAGTTTGAATCAAATCTGATAAGAGGTTGACCATTTGTCGGTCTGTATTCTCAAAAACATGTAAATGTGGTTGATCAAAAACGGAATGATTAAATATATCGAATTTGTTGTGTTATTTTGTTAGTACAAGCGTAATTTCTGAATCTATTGGGAGAAATGTTTGTAAAGTACAGTTTCGGTTTTCCGATACTAATAACCAGGACCCGATTTAGCCTAGCTGGGGTCCGGGACTAAAACTTGTTTGGGGTCCCCTCTGCTTCACTACTTTCGTAATGAAGAACATTCATTAAAGAAGGAAACGTAAAATAAAATTTGTATTCCATTTGGGGAACCCTCATTTATGGGGGGGGACAACTGCCCCGTATGCCCCTGCCTTAGTCAGGCCCTGTTATTAACCACATACCAGAATGAGAAAAACTCACCAAGGATGAGACGATAAATTCAGTAAAAATGTTAAATTCTCTCGAAAAGTTAATATTTTGTAACTATTGTGACTCAGTGTTATGCAAAAACTTATCTGGCATGATAAGAGTATGTGAGAAAGTTATAAGGAGACCACTCGCACTGTCTTAATAATATCATTTTCCATTTCTTTTTCCCCTTTTTACTTTAACGCTAAACGTCTTCTTACTCCGCTAGCGTTAAAAACCCTTCACTGAAAAGAGAAACATGTTACTTAGTCTGGTTTTTATTGTTAAGATCACTTGAAAAAACCCTGGCTCCCATTTTAAAGGCTGCATTTTTGATAACAACAAAAAAGCAACAATCCTTACTCTAGTTATTTTACTCTATTGAATCTCAAAGAATATGGTTATTGACTGCCTCCACAACTGGAAAAGAAACAACTCATGTTCATACGAAATGCAATAAAAAGGATTTGAGAAAATTGAATCTCCAAATATTGGATTGCCAATATTTTTCAGGTTGCGGCTTGTAAAAATTCTATCAACTTTTTTTCTAACCTAACCATTGCTTACAAACTCAACGTCTAAAACAACACCGAGCTACCCTTCTTCCCATGGCACCTCTTGAATCTAAAAGAATTCGAGCGTCTAAGAAGCTTTCTCAAGGGCTGGCGCTAAATCAATTTCTTGATCCAACCCATATTAGCCACCTCATCTTTTTCCGCTCTCGGGTCTCTGCTGTCGTCAGCATTTTATTTGCTCTCCTGAAGACACTTGCCTGCTTCTTTTCTTTTTTACATGCGTTTTTTGGGCTTCTCTGTTTGCTCTTTGGGCTGTTAACATTCCTCGAACTGACTACTTTATGAGAATTTTCTATTCATCGACCATTCGCGGTCCTCTTTGAAATATTCATATGGTTAAATCCTTCATTGGAAGATTCTTGCAGTCCAATATTCGTAATAGCTTCCATTTTGAAAAATATGTTTTAGAAACGATTTGATTTCCTTGATCAATATTTAATTTTATTGTTGCTGTTTGGATATATTTGTGGAACTAGTTATTATTTTAAAATTTACTGTTCACTGAATGTTCATGGACTTCTTTGAAATAGCCACATGGTTAAATATTTCATTGGAATATTCTTGCAGTCCAATATTCATAGTAGGTTCTATTTTGATAATTGCATTTTAGAAACGTTTTGATTTCTTTGATAACTGTTTAATTTTATTGCTGTTGTTTGGATATATTTGTTGAACTAGAGATTTTTTTAAAAATTTATTGTTCACTGAATGTTTATGGACTTTTAAATATTCATGTAGTTGAATCTTTCATTGGAAGATTCTTGCAGCGCATTATTCGTAACAGTTGATCAATGTTTAATTTAATTTTTTTTCTTTGAATGTTTTCTCCAGCTAAATTTGTAAAATTGAAGATTTTTTAGATTTTCTATTCATCAAACATTCGTGGTCTTCTTTAAAATATTCATATGGCTTAATCCTTCATTGGAATAGTCTTGCTGCCCAACATTCGTAATAACTTTTTTCTATCATTACATTTTAGAAGCGAATTGATCTCTTTGATCAACATTTAATTTTATGGTTGTTCTTTTGATATTTTCTTGAACTATATTTGTAGAACTGGTGATTTTTTAAAATTTACTGTTCACTGAATGTTTATGGAGTTCTTTGAAATATTCATATGGTTAAATCTTTCAATGGAAGATTCTTGCAATCCATTACTCGTAATAGCTTCTATTTTGATAATTAAATTTTAGAAATGTTTTCATTTCTTTGATCAATATTTACTATTATTGCTGTTGTTTAGATATGTTTGTAGAATTGATGATTTTTTAATTTTACTATTCATCGAGGATTCGTGAACTTCTTTAAAATATTCATATGGTTAAATCTTTCATTGAAAGATTCTTGCATCCAATACTCGTAACAGCTTCCATTTTGAAAAATATGTTTTAGATTTGATTTCTTTGATCAATGTTTAATTTAATTTTTTTCTTTGAATGTTTTCTCCAGCTATATTTGAAAAAGTGAAGATTTTTTTAGATTTAGTATTCATCAAGAATTCGTGGTCTTCTTTGAAATATTTCAATGGTTAAACTTTTCATTGGAAGATTCCCGTCAGACCAATATTCGTAATAACTTCCCTTTCGAAAGTTATACTTTAGAAATGATTTGATTTGTTAGACCAATATTTAATTTTATTGTTGTATTTTGAATATAGTATTTTCTGTAGCTGCATTTGTAGAATTGATAACTTTGAGAATTTATTATTCATCATATATTCTTGGATGTCTTTGGGACATTTGTATGGCTAAATCCTTGATTGGAAGATTCTTGCAGACCAATATTCGTAATAGCTACTATTTAAAAAATTATATTATAACAACGTTTTGATTTCTTTGTTCAATATTTAATTTCATTATTATTTTTAATATTTTCTCTACTTATATTTGTAGAACTGATGATTTTGAAAAGTTATTATTCATCACACATTCTTGGATGTCTTTGGAATATTCATATGGTTAAATCCTTCATAGGGAGATTCTTGCAGCCCAATATTCGTAATAAGTTCGATTTTGAAGATTTTATTTTAGCAACGATTTGACTTCTTGGATCAATATTTAATTTTATTGTTGTTTTTTGAATATACTATTTTCTGTAATTACATTAGTGGAATTGATTACTTTGAAACTTTACTATTCATCGTACATTCTTGAATGCCTTTAAAATATTCATACCATCAAAACCTGGATTAATAAACAATTTTAATGAATATTCGATTTTTTTTTTGAAAAATTTGTTTTAGAAATTATTTATTTTGTTGGATCAGTGTCCCTTTTGATTATTATTCTGCTTTTTTTTTTGTATTTTCTGTAGGTACATTCTAAAATCTGTTTAGTTTGGTAAGTTGTTATTCATCGAACATTTGTGATCATTTGCCGAATTTTAGACTTGCTAAATGTTTTTTAAAGTCATTTGCAGTTTAGTATTTGTATTTGTTTAATGTGCAAAATATATTTTATAAATTATTTAGTTTATTGAACAAATATCTCATTTTATGGTTTTTCAAAGGATATAATTTTTTCTATAACTAAAATCATCAAACGTATTACTTAAAGTATCTGTTATTTATCGAGTACTTGCTGTAGTTGTAAAAATTCCTGGCTTGTTAACTTAACCTTCCTGACTTAACATTCATTAAAGGATATTTTCAATCCAATATTCGTAATAGTTTCATTTGAAAAATTGTAATTTACGAATTCTCCGGATTTTTTGTATCAATGGCCCTCCCCCCTTTCATTGCTGTTCTGTTTATTTCATACTTTCTGTAGTTATTTCATCAAACTGGGTATTATTGGAATATAGTATTTATTGAGCATTTTTTAGTATACGTAATTGTTTGCAATTGAAAAATTATATTTTAGTGATAATCTAATTTGTTGGATAAATATACCACATTATTTTTGCGGGTGTAGTATTTTCTTTAGCTACATTACCCGAAATAAAAATATTTAGAATTTATTATTCATCGAACATTTGTGGCCTTAATGAAAGTTCTCATCTTCCTATACCCTTTATTTAAAGATGCAATACAGCGTGAAATGACTTTCATGTTGTTATATTGGTATATTGGATTAATATCTCTTTATTATTCTGTGGGTGTAATTTTTTCCGTTTTGTATTAACCGAAATAAATACTATGAAAATTTACTTTTTATCGATTGGTGACGGTTTTTGAAATTTGCAGATTGTTAAATGCTTTAACTGGAAGACATTTGTAGTTAAGAGTTCATAACGTTTTTTTACTTGAGAAATTGTTTGGTTTTTTTATAATAACATGCTGCACCAAAGTCTTAATCGGAATGTTTTTTTCTTGAAGAGGTGTTAGTTTCAATGATAATTCTTTTATTCTGTGATCATTTTCTGTTCATTAAATTTTCTTGTACAGTTTTGAAATTTTCATTTGGATAAGATCCTTAATTGAAAGAAATTTGCTGTCCAATATAATTGTATTGGAATATTTTGTTTAAAACATGATTTGAGCTTTTTGTAATTGTCTTATTTCAAATTTTCTCATTAAATAAAGAATTTTCTGTATAAGAAAAATTTTTTTTTGGCTTAAAAATTTATTTCCGCTCAATTAAGAAAATTTTTATATGAAAAATTATATTTTAGAAAAGATTTGTTTTATTTACTTAGCTTTTTCTCCTTTTTCAAAGTCACTATATGCTAATAGTTGCAGTAAAATAGTTGCAATAAACTTATTAATAATTGCATAATATTTGCTGGAATTTTCTATCTAAATATATCTCATTACATCACTCATCTATATCTTTGTTTCAGCATTTTACTGCAACTATTTTGTAAATGTGAAGTTATAAACAAATGCTTTTAAAAATATTTATCTATATTCAAGAAGCTGAAATAACTCTCATGAAGTTTTATATGAAATTGATGAACTTTATTTAGAAAAAAAGCTGTATATGACATTTTAAAAGTCAAAAGAAGAATTGCATTACATGTGAATACAAAGTCGATGAACAAGATTGTGCAAAAGAAAAATGATGCTGTAAGATAAGAGCACAAGAATAAATGTCTGCTGATAATGAAGATGAATGCCGATGCAATTTTGTGTAATGTATTTGGCACTTTACAGGCCAGACCGTTCCAATTAAAGCTATAAAACTTGGCCCAAATATATTTTGAAGAATGGGAATGTGCGCATCGAAATTAATATTATGAAATTTTATTTAATTTTTAAAATTAAGTGAATCTTTGGAGTTTTCCCAAAATAATTTTCAAAAATTTTACAACATGTTGTCGACCTCGTGTTTCGCTTTACAACGGAAGAAGGGGTGCAGTAGCTTTTGAGAGTAGGGACCTCTGAGCACTAGAGGGCAGAAGTATGACTTCTAGTTTGCAACTCAAACGTCCCAAACCCTTTTTACGGAGTGGACTTCACTCTTGCACATTAGTCATGTTGTTGTTACTTATGGCACTTGTCATCATAACCCCCTTGCTGATACAGCAGCATATTTAAGCCGAAAGGAGCATCTCTTGTTTTTGAAATAGCGCCAACTGAAGTACCACTCACCCCATTTGCTTGCACAGTCCCTTTCTACAGGGGGGCACAGTCACACATCTCACAAACCGGGACTCGAACCCGAGATTCCCAGAACACGAGGAAGACGTGCTACCTCTGTACCAGAAACTTCAGTCATCCATCCATAGATCGTAATTTAGATCTGGAACCGAGAACGATCGCCTCCAATCCAGTACCCTCAGTGGTATTACTCTCGACATGGATAACTTTGCGACCACGACAGATTTAATGCGCACCAACGACCAGAGACCACACCCTCACACACGAAGTGTCTTCGGCTGACGGGTTCGAACTCACAGCCCAAGGAATATGAAGCCAACGCCATGCCAATTAGGCTATCCTGGCACTATATAAAAATGATTTTTTTTACATAATTTTCAAGTTTAAAATTTTATCTTTTAAATTATATCAATTTTTTGCATGCTTTTTTTTTCTACTTTTAATGCATTAAGAAAAAATTTTAACACATTTTACAACAATATATTTCCTTGTCTAAGTAAATTTCCAATCGTTTTCAGTTTTGTTATTAATATTTCCACATTGCTATTTTCTATTGTTTTAATCAAAATAATTTGATAAAATTTTCCATGTTAAGTAACTTTCAGTATAAAGTGGTAGAATTTTAATAATAATAATAAAAAAGGCGTAATTAAGATTCTTTTTTCAGAACTTAGAAATAGTGGAAATTGCTTTAAGTGAATCCATTTTTAAACACCTATGTGTGATGTAATTGGATATATTTAGAAATAGATAGAAAATTAAATAAATGCTTAGCACAGTGAATATTGAAAGATTTTTATGAAGTATTGATTACACAACTAAAAAATTTGAATTAAAAAAAATATTTTATGGCATTAAGACACAGCTGCAAAATTTTTTTAACTGAAACTTTTACTTCCATTAATTCTTGAATATAAGCCATCGATAAAGCGGCTAAGGAAAATAAATAATATGATTTATATTTTTCAATTTATATAAAATTTGTTACATAAATGGGAATGTGCATCTGAGAATAAAAGATTTCTCTTTTAAATTTAACAAGAATTTTCGCTAAATTTTTGCATTTTTTTCATAATAACTTCCGAAAATATTATGGGACTAAAGTAAATATTACACAATTTTAAAATTTAAAGAATTCTATTTTTGATTATACCAATTTAAAATTCAAGCAATTTTTCCTTAAATGTTTGAATTTTAATTAATTAATTTTTTTCTTCAATTTCTGAAAATAAGTTTGATTGTTGCTCTGAAATTCTGATAGTTTCCATTGTTAAAACATGTGTTTATTTCCTCAATGCTGAAGATTAAATGAAAAGGGTATAAATATATGTGTAGAATGATGACTAATAAATAAAAAAAACACGATTAATACAGAAGTAAAGTTGGGAGGCAGAGGAAAATTATAATGGCCCTGATAAAGATAAATGACCATGACATTTATCTTATCTTTTCAATATCGTTGTGATGTCATAGAATTAACCTCCATTAAAAAAGCACATGTACGCATTGAACAAGACATATGTAAGACAATTAAAATAAGGCAGATTTAATATCTGAGTATGTGATTAAATTATGGATATGAAACCGGCAAGTATATAAAAAACAAGAGAAAATTGGACAAAATTTAAACCTCATAAAATACACATGAAATCGGTGAGAATTCCCCGATATCAAAATGTCATTTGTCCTATATAGTCATTTCAGCCATTCAGTCTCAAAATTGATAATGAGAAATGCGTGTTCTATTTAAAATAATTTTAAATTATCATTTTAGAACAAATTGTATTTTAATGATCGAAACATAAATATATTAACGATTTATTTTAAATTCAGCCTCGTGGTTCTTCATAAGCTCAAAGATTTATAGACACACAAAAATCAGCGACAACTGCAAAGTGAACCAAATCTAGAGTTATTTCGATTGGATTTCTCAAAGTTGATAAATGTCTTTTATTTCAAACTTGGCTGAAAATACTTCGGTCATTCATATAACAAGTACTCTTGTTCAAGATAAATTCTTATAACTCGACGAAAAAATTCTGTTTAGTTCTTATAACGCAATATAAACAATCCCATTTAATCCTAAGACAAATTTGTAATTTTCATAACTTCTGATTTTTTTTATTTAAAAAAAAAAAACAAAGCAAATGTAATGTAAATGTAACAAATATGAATATGATGTTAAAAAATGCTCAATAAAAACAAATGTAATTTCAATAAACAGTTGTTGTAATTAATGTTTTATACAACATATGTAAATGTAATGTCTGTAAACCTGTTTCAAAAAAACGAATGTAAATCTTTATGATGTATATATAAAGAACATTTCTGCTGATGTAAATAACTTTTATATAAAAAATAGAGAATAATTACAAAACATTAATAACTTATATACAAATAGCGTCGTTACAGAAACAAAAATGTACATAAAGTTGAATGAATTCGTTCTATAACAAAATATGTGTCCAAAAAATCCTTTTTCTATCTAAAATAATTTATTATTTCATTTTGACAAATCGTTTGGTTTTTCATTTTTTGGGAATTTTAATTGAAATACCTATTCAAGTTCTTTAATCGTTTGCAACAAAAATTTTGAATTCATTTTCATATTTTAATTCTATGTATTTATGCAATATCAGCATTGTTTCCATTCTTGTATTTTTAAAATAGATACTGAATTATTTAAAAAATTCCTAGTAAAAAATTACAAGGTTTTTGACTTAAAATTTATGAAGGTATTTAATTAAAAATTTCAAAAGGTCAGTTATAGTTTTTAAATATATTAACTTTAAACGATGACATTAAATTGAATTTTTTAAAAAATATTACCTTTTATAATCATTAATAATTCTTTCCAAATGATTTTTTAATTTTATGAAATGATTCAGTATACACTTTATTTAAAAAGAATTCATCTAAAAAATAATTTTTCGCCATTGTATTTGCAGTTATCTCGCTTCGACAGTTTTCGGATCCCTTTATGTTGTAATATTTTTTATTTATCAAACAAAAAAAAATTTCATTGATATTTTCTTTAAGCAATCTGAAGTTCACTTTGGTGAAGAATGAGCAAATGATACTTTAAGAAATCCCCATTAAGAAATTTAAGCATACATTTTAAATTTATTTTTAAATCTACTTTTTTTAACATGTGTCACTATTACAAATTAGCTTTGTAGAAAAAAAAAGTTCTACTTGGAGATAGTGGTAGTGGCATTCCTTCATTTTTCTTTCATTCTTTCATAATATGCTGTCTTTTATACTTAATTATTAGATACAAAAATTCATGCATCTAGTTTGTGCTTTTATAGCTTTTACATGCTCAAGAATTTACATACCACCATAATGAGTGATAAAAACATGTACTAAATTTCATATATATAATCCATTACGTCTGATTATTTTTCTAGATATCACATATATGTTTAGAAGCATAGACAGATTTCTCATTCGGAATATGATAGTTATCTGCAATTTTAATGAAAAAAACACACCCATAATTTGAATGCAAAAAAAGAAAGAAGGAAAGAAAAGTTCGCCCACTTAGTTGATAGTGAATTTGAATTGGTGTGCACAAATTCGTTCCAACAGACAGATAGATAAATTTCCTATTAATGGATTTCATCCAGAATTTAATCATCTATAATTTTTATGCAAAAATTGCAAAAAAATGCATATGAAATTTAATTTGACTTCCTGCAGGAAGTGAAAGGTCGTGACCCACATGCTGTTCACAGCAATTACCTTTGCTACCCGGCAAAACAATCGATATCGGAATCTTAACTTATAAAAACGATTATTGTTCATTTGTGCTTTTGTATGTATATGTGAGATTGAGGGGTTATGTCACGTATGTGTCAATTTGTCTTTTCACGTTGTTGCCCAATCGGTCAAAATGTTTGAGCTATAGCTAACAAATCTGGCACATAAATACTTTGAAGGGTGTGAATGTGCATCTCGGGACAATTCTTTAATGTTTTAATTAATTAAAAATTTATTGAAATTTAAACACTTTTCCCAACCAATATCTGACAATATTACAGTGAAAAGATTATGTTTGCATTAACTTAAAATTTAAATAGTTGTCTTTCCAATTACGTGAATTTTTAAGCATATAAATTAACTTTTCACTTTTAATAAGTTAAAAAAAATATTCAAGGATAGATATAAATCCAAAATTGAGTTTAGTGTATTTTTAGAACCCCAGAAATTCTATAATACAGAATTGATATTAAATAGAGTATTCTATTTTTTTTTTTTTTTTTTGAAATTGCTGAAATAATTTCTACTTTTGTATTAGAAAAATTAAAAATTAATAAAAAATCGAAATTTATTTTATTTTCTCCCCACTTTCTTACCCCCGGTAACCCAAATAAACTTTTTTTTTAAATTCAAGACAGATAAATTCCTGGTCCTTTTATTTCCTCTTCATTACAGCGCGGCATTTTAAATTCGAAAAAATAAATAAAATGGCAGCACTTTTTCTTTAAGTGGAAAACAATAAAGTTTTTACGTCGGGATTTCTTTAAGAGATGTCAAACAAGGATAAGAAGAATGCCAATATATGTTCACCCCTGATCATCCAATACAGAGGAGAATTCACTAAATTCTAAATCAGCTTTTTCTCACAGGGTCGCCTTAGGGCGAGCAGTTAAAAGTGCCCTAAATACAAACAGGAAGTTTATGGAAGCTTTTTATAGAGCGACCCCACACATATCGTGCTTCGTGTACGGTTTTTCAGACCTTTTTCATGGATTTACTTCCGTGTTTTACGATTTTTACCCCTATATAAAAGACTGGTATTTGCAGTATTATTTACTTCTCCGCTTACCGTTTTGTTCATCAGAATTATAAAAACAAGTAGAGAGGGTCGAAAAATTGTGAGTAAACTTCTCTTTTTGGGGGGATTTCTAGATTATTGCTATGTCATTATATCGCCATTTTATTGCATCATCCCATTGCTGTAAAATGATTTTTTTTTATTTCGAAAGGGATGTTTGATATAAATTTAAATATTATTACTATTCAAAAATTTTCTCTTTTATTGAAAAATAACCTTTAACACATGCTTCCATTTTTACAATGAGTATTGTGATTTTATACTTGATCAGTAACTGGCACTGAAACTTGAATTATTGCAATTTGTTCTGAAAGACTCTAAAGTCATTACTTTTTTATTCTAAAAGATTCTTAAGTCATTATTTTAAAAGATTCTAAAGTCATTACTTTTTTATTCTAAAATATTCTAAAGATATCCATTTTGTTATTCGGACAAATTTCACATTCTTTCTTGTAGAAACGTAGTAGTAAATGCATGATTACAAAAACTTCCAATAAAATAGCTACCGTTTCAAAATTATTTTAACATTATTTGCGAGATTAAAGAGTCTGAATGAGAGGTATAAGCTTAATATATTTTAATTAAAGTTTAAAATGAAATCTGCTATGCATATTTCAATGTATCATATCAAAACATATTTCTTGAACGGTCAAGCACCGCGAGCTCGTGCGAGTTAGATTATATTTTTATTCACTTTAATGGTTTCACCGAATAAGTAAGTATGTTTAGTTGTGAATATATGAACTCAATAGTTACACGGAGTGAACATCTAAAATGAAGATCTGTGTCTAATGTCGAAAGAAATCTGTTAAGGGATTGATCATCCGTTGGCCTGTTTTGCTTGCAAGTAAAAGTTCTTCTTCAAACACGTTATATCTTAAAGAAACTTTAGCATATGATCTTGGGAGCACAATTGCAATTCTATGTCAAATTTTTGTCCAAATATGTAGGAAAAAATGCGTAAAAAATGCAATTTGAAATTGTTACTTGTGTATTAACCACACGGCAGCGTTAATTCGCCAAAACTCCTTCGCTAAACACAGTACAAACGCGAATTTCATATCGAAGAACGATATTTCTCAATTGTTTGTCAATTTAAATTGTTAATGCACTACGCTTTTTTTGATTACTATACTTGTAAAGAAAGACTCTAAAAGGACGCAACTTTCGTAAGAGACCCCGATAATAAAAATCTGAGCACCCATGGTATTCATAACGTTGTTTATGGTTCATAATTAAATGAGGAAAAGAAAAATGGCATTTTAGTGGACAGATGATGTATTGAAATTTGCTATGCATATTTCAGTGTATCATGTCAGAACATAATTTCTTGAACGGCCAAGCACCGCGTGCTCGTGCAAGTTAAATCATATTTTTATTCATTTTAATCGTTTCGTTGAGCGAGTCACTTTAGTATTGCAAATGATCTAAAAAACTTTGTCTCGCATTGATTGTTTAAAAAAAAATATCACATTTCCTATTTATTTCATTTCATATAATCGCGTGCTCAAAATGACATTTCTCTTGGTTTTATTTGTTGTAGTCGTTAACTTATTTTTTTTTAATCAGAACTTTTGTAAATGGGATGGCATCATGTTATTAAAAGTATATTTTTTGAGATGCTCGTGCAGATAATAATTTTTTTTTTTTCGTCTTCGGATTTTTGTTGACGCTAAAAATTTCATCCCAGAAACAACATTATGCTCTGACATGATAAAAAAGGTCTTAGAAGGCTTAAAACATTTAAAATCCCTTACTATCTTGAAGTTGTACGATTAAATATTTCTTTTACATTTAGCTTTTGGAAAATCCAAACCACACGCGTAATTCCATTTTTTCTCTTTGGTAAATACTTTTATAAATGAAGTCCATTCGAAAAATCCTCCAAGTCAGTCTTGGTCCGATAAGAACTATAAGGATGAGATTCATCTTTTCTATATTTGTATCCTGCCTTGGCGCTTTTCTGCTTGCCGTTCACCTAACACAAGTCAGCCCAGCATTTCTAGAGGGGGTAATTGACATGTCAGAACGCACTATGTTTGAGGCGTGTCAAGGAAAAAAAAACACAACTTATTAAGCCAGTTTATTGTCCGTCCCAGGGAAGAGGGCAGTTTTTAGGATCTCCCTCTCAAACCTACACTAGAGCCAGTCTCCGACAATTAGCGTCAAGTCTAGGCTCTGCCGGTTAGAGGCGAAGCACAGAGTCTGACAGAAACATATTTTCCGTCACTTATAAAGGGTGGCGTTTAAAAATGCGGAAAGGTGCATTAGTCTCGTCAGTTGAGGATGATGGATTTTTGGTTATTAATTTATAAGAATTAAGGACTTGGGTGGATTTTTATGGAGTCTCAACAAATAAGCAAGCGATATTTTTTCAGATTGGATAATGCATAAAATTTTGCACTAAAATGCTGTGAATGTTTTTTAAATATTTGTATGGATTAGTCTAAGATTGGTTTATTTTTTTAAAAGTCGATTTGCCTTAAGCTGATTTTTTGCAAATTATTTTTTACTGATTCGTTTATACATTATTTTTTTTGTAAAAAAAGATCAGTTTTTATTGAATTATAATAAGTCTTGTGTTTTTACAAAAGTAACGACTGGACTTTATTAAATATGTATTTTGTTGAGGAATGTGTGAATGCAAAATGAATAAGTAAAATATTTTTTTAATTAATTCGCTTATGCATTTTCTACTAAATAAAGGAACAATCTTTGCAGAATTATTAATAACCCTTGTCTTCATACAAAAGTAATGATTGGACTTTATTAAATATGTATTTTATTGAGGAATGTGTGAATGCAAAATGAATAAGTAAAATATTTTTTAATTAATTCGCTTATGCATTTTCTACTAAATAAAAGAACAATCTTTACAGAATTATTAATACCTCTAGTCTTTATACAAAAGTAATGATTGGACATTACTAAATGGTCATTTGTTGAGCAATGGAGGTATGCAAAATGTATAAATAAAACATTTTTTAATAATTCACTTATGCATTTTCTACTAAATAAAGGAACAATCTTTACAGAATTATTAATAACCCTTGTCTTCATACAAAAGTAATGATTGGACTTTATTAAATATGTATTTTGTTGAGGAATATGTGAATGCAAAATGAATAAGTAAAATATTTTTTTAATTAATTCGCTTATGCATTTTCTACTAAATAAAAGAACAATCTTTACAGAATTATTAATACCTCTAGTCTTTATACAAAAGTAATGATTGGACATTACTAAATGGTCATTTGTTGAGCAATGGAGGTATGCAAAATGTATAAATAAAACATTTTTTAATAATTCACTTATACATTTTCTACTAAAAAAAGGAACAATCTTTGCAGAATTATTAATAACCCTAGTCTTTATACAAAAGTAACGATTGGACATTACTAAACAGTCATTTTGGAGAGGAATGTATGTATGCAAAATGTATAAGTAAATTATTTTTTAATAATTCGCTTATACATTTTCTACTAAAAAAAGGAACATTCTTTAGATTTAGAAATTCAGTAGATGATAAAACGATATAGTGAAATTTCAATCAAAATTTCTTCAAATTTCTTTTCCAACATATTCCTTCAATTGGATGATTTTTTTTCATAAAAATTATTTATGAAGAAATGATAATAACTAAGTTTAAATAAAAAATACAATTTTAACTGTATATATGGGTCTTTCCTGGTAGTTTTTTTTATAAAAATCTTCTGTTATAGCTCTTGCTGCAAAAAAAAGATAGAAATATGCACCCCCCTCAAAAAAACATATGTTGTTGTTACTAATGGTACTTGCCATGGACAAGCTCTCTAATGCATCAGTGGATTTAAGCCGAAATAAGCGTCTCTTGTTTGAAGTAGCGCCAACAGCACGACTTTAGCTACACAATCATCGCATTCGCTTGCACAGCCCCTTTTTACAGGAGGGCGCATTCACATGCCTCACAGATGGAGCACAGAAGAGCAACCTAACCGGGACTCGATCCCGGGACGAACAGATAACGAGGAAGACGCACTACCTTTGTGCCAGAACGCCGGCTCTACACCATTTGCTATTACTACAGGTGTAATTATCGAAGATTCACTTGCAGAAGGCAGATAGATTGCCATTTTACTATTACCATCTCAACATGATTTTTCATTGACTATAATTTATAGTCTTGAATAAGGACGTATTTAATATTATGACTGTTTGTGCCTTCTCTCTTTCTCTGTCTCTTATGGAATCATTTCATTCCAGATCACAGACACACGATAAGTATAGCAAATTGTCTATATAAACAAAGTTTGGCCAGAGAGAGCATGTTTAGTTCCTAATGAACTTAGAATCAGTCGGCTTAGACATTGATCTTATCTTGGATTGTAACTGTAAGGCATAACGAGAAAGGAAGTTAATTGTTGTTTCTGAGTTAAATACGTTTTCCTTGTTAAAATCTCCTCTTTTATACAGCAGTAACTACCCCAGGAGCACCTCGAATAGAGGATGAGATGCTTCCGGCATTGTGGTTGGATCTCACTATCCTGGTGGGTACACAAATAGATGGGGTAGGCTCCTCCCATCGATGACGGAACGTATTTCTTACAGGAAGGGTTGTACCGTGGCCGGTACAACTCTTAGAATTCCAGCCAATGTTACTATTGCGCCGATCCGATCATTCAATTTTATGATTTAAATCCGCTTTCAGGGCGAGTTGGAGATTCTGGTAAGACTTTTATACATCAGTAATGTACTAAAACGTTTAGTGGCGTTTAATATCCTGAAAAAGTCATGTCTCTTTACTATTTTACTTAGTGACGAAGAGATCCGATATTTTAGTAAAAGTGCTGGTTTTTAGTCTGCTTTAAATTTAAAGTGCTTTAGTATTTAGTCTGGGCTCAATGTTAAAGGCTAAAAACATTAATAATTTTTATTGCAGTCGCAAATGAAATGGATACTGATTTTTACATCATAAGAGCAATAGACAATGAGCAACTCAGATTATCTAAAAGAATTTATATTGAAACAGTTAATCGGTATTATATAATTCCTTTACTCATTTATTTTATGTAAAAATAGATAAAATTTGGTACACCTGTTTATTTTTTTAAATACAGTTTTTTTATCAAATTATAAATTAATTTATCAAAAGAATTTATCATCTGTCAGTCTATATGATCGTATGTCACACCCCATAATTCAGAAATTCAATGTCTTATATCTATGAAATTTGACATGTGGTTTTTGAGACTACAACTGCCCTTTCATATCAAATTTTGATTGGAAAAAATCTATGTTATACTTGTTCGGTGGATAGATTTTATAACAAGGCTGAACTCAGGGCTCGACTTGGCATAATTAAGGACCGGGGCAAAACTTCTTTGGTACCCCCTTTTGTTTTATAACTTAAGTAATAAAAAACAATCATTAAGGAAGGAATCGTAAAATAAACTTCTATTCGATTTGGAGCCCCCCTCTGATGTGGAGGCCCGGTGAAACTACCCGTATACCCCTGCATTAGCCAGACTTTGGATGAATTCATACCAAAAATCTATATTTTGTAACTATTGTTTGCCAATGTTATGAAAGGCATTTGCAGTCTTACCCAAGATCTACAACTTTATTTGGGGAGATAGTTCCTTTATTGGAGAAGACGCGAAAAAGTTTAAAAGAGGACACTCCTCTTATTCTAGTTCATATTATATGCTTGTCTCTAATCCCTTAGAGATTAACTGTTGGTCTTGGACCAAAAGCATTTTATCAAGAAAAAGAATAAATATCCATAAATATATAGATATCATTATTACCTATACATAATTATGCAGGATAGTTTTTAAATGCTGTGTCTGTTGATTTTTGAATGCATACTACTTGATCTACTTGCACCAAAACATAATTGGAATGGCGAGGGGGGCTGTCACAGAAAGGCTTCAAAAGAAGGTTCCAATGTTTAATTAAATATGGCCAATAAAACTGAAGACAGTCTAAAAATTCCATAATTTTTTTTTCTACGAAGCATTTTTAAAATCATGTAACATGCAATATAATTCTTAACTTTATTCAAAGTATTTTTCCAATTCAAACTAATTACCTAATATTAACAATCCTAAGTTCTAAAATGTTTTCTTGATGCATTAAAATAACAGCCTGGTACTTCTCACTCTTTAATTCACACATTTTAAAAAGAAATGATTGATTTATATTTGAAAAACAATGTTCAACAGGCCACAGACGAAATGAAATCATCCACAGTCGGAGCAAATTTATAATAAACTACCGAGATGGCACAATTTTTGCAGACGATTATTTTCCAATGGATAGCAAAATAGCATGAAACTTCTCCACTACGTTTGTATTATAAGCATCACTTTAAATGAAAAAAAAATATTACTTTGGGGAAAAGGAGGCTTTTAATGAAAAAAAAACCCGTGAAATGTTCCAAGCTTGCAATATTTTTGACCAGTGATGTATATAAATATACGGGGTTATACGGAAGCTCAGAAAATCTAATATGCTTAAAATAAAAATAATTACTTCAAAGATTTTATAAGCGAAAGTAGTCTGATCACTTCAAAGGATAAAATATGCATAACAGAATTTCACTTTTAAACATGCAGCCATAATTTTGCTTTATTTTTAATACAGTTATGACCAGTTAATTATTATTCAATTAAGTTTTCGCGGATTTTTTAATACCAAAAATAAATATATCATAATAATATAACTCTTTTTAATCTACGCATAAGATTTAAACGTAGAGTACTCATAATCACCTCGGAAATTTATCCAGCAGACTGATTTTTGTGACTCTGTAAAAAGAAAACCAGCATGCAACTTCAACATGTTTCAAAATTCCATATCAGTATTTATATAACAAGTGAAATTCAATAAAAATAGAAACAATAGGGGTGGTCTCCTGTAAACTTCCGCCCATGCTGTCCAAGGAAGGCCTTATCCCCACTCCCTTACACAAATTGCGGACCTTGTATAAAACCACAAATATCTTGCATTGACATTCATGGACATTTAATATGAAATAAAGATCTCAGGAACGAATCTGACATTTTTACCAAATATATTCTACAAATGTGCATTAATGACATCTTTTTCTGACTGGTTGTCTAAAATTGAATTTTTTGGTTTTTATAAACGGCTGAACGAATCCAAACGACACAAGATAACTAATGAAATTTCATCGCTTTAAGGCACTGCATTTACGTGCATCTTCAGATGGACAGACAATTAATTCACCCGATGACAGATTGGTTCAAAACTTGATAAGAATCGACAGTTTAATTGCTAAATTTTTGTACTATATATATATATATATATATATATATATATATG
>JAOUZG010030082.1:4387032-4409059 GCA_026289955.1 Argiope argentata
TGTGTGTGTGTGTGTGTGTGTGTGTGTGTGTGTGTGTGTGTGTGTGTTCGTGATTAAAAAAAAGTCGCATTCAATTGTTCATTCTTCTTGTTTTTTTCTATTTTAACCAAAACTACTTTTATTTACTATTAGTTGTTTTTGGTGACCGTTTGGTCCGCCAGATATTGAATACATTTAATTTGGATTAAATCATTTATATATAACTTAATGTCTCTCGTTGAATAAAATTTCCAGGCATTAAAAAGCTTTTTAATTGTCTTACATAAATTCATTAAGCATACAAATGGAGACCAGTCACATGATATCAATGGTTTAATAAAATGAAAATTCATGGTTCATATCTCTTTTAAATTTCTCGGTAAAGTATTATAAATTTATTATCATGTTAGAACATGCTGTTGTTTTTGGTATGAGGTTTTTGTCTACAACAAAAACCCGTAGGCGAAAAATAAAAATTTTATTATCTGCACGAGCATATCAAAACATCAGCTTTTAATAACGTGTTGTCATTGTATATATAAAAGTTCTGATTCAAAAAAATAATTACTACAGCAAATAAAACCAAGAAAAATGTGATTTTGAGCGCGGGATTACATGAAATGAAATAAATAGGAAATGTGATATTTTTTTTTCAAACAATAAATGCGAGACAAAGTTTTTTTGGATCGTTTGCAATACTAAAGTGACTCATTCGATGAAACCATTAAAGTGAATAAAACTATAATTTAACTTGCTCGAGCGCGTGGTGCTTGGCCGTTCAAGAAATGATGTTCTGACATGATACATTGAAATATGCACAGCAGATTTCATTTTAATCTTTTATTCTTATTCTACTGGTAAACTACACATATATTTAAACAGTATATTTCTGTAACCTTCAATAATGGGAAAAAAAGCACGACGACAAACGAGAGTGGAACGCGTCGCCGAGAGTTGCGACAACCAAAATAAATTCAAAGTTAGTTCATTGCGCCTTTTAATTATGGTAAAATGACTTCCTCCTATTTTTCTTTCATCGCGCTTAATTTATTATCGCAACTATTGAACAATTGCATTCGCATTTATTTCGTAGAATAAAAAGTCATTGCTTTGAAACTGTGAAAATCATTTTAATTGTTTAGTAGTAATTCAGAAGTCTTAGTAGTTTTAACAATCTATTAAAAATTAGATATTTTATAAATTATCAAATTATGAACAAATAAGATATAGAATAAATAACTGAACAGAATTTTTCTGCATATAAGATATTATTAATACAAAGACACAATAAAATTATTCAAATATTTTTTAAATAGCTGCTGGGATTATATAAATTTCAGAAACAATGCCTATTTTGCATGCTATATAACAATTCCGTAAATCCCAGATTTTGCAATATTTCAAAGGAAATTTTTAAGGAGAAAAATGTCGAAATATAATAGTTTATACCAATAAATTGGAAAAAGCATGCCATTTGTTTATTATTACCTAATAAATATTATTTTGTGAAAAAAACTAGTTAAATCATAGAATATATATTTATGTGTGTGTGTGTTTTAAATTCATCTTATTTGTTCGGTTATTTCATGAAATAACTAGGTATTTAAAGAAAAAAATAATCTCGTACTTCAACTATGTATTCTGCCCATAAGGATTCAAATCAAAACCTAATTTCGCCTTATTTTTCTAATTAAATCCTCTATTCAATGTTTCTATGTGCCATCTCATGTCTAAAAATGTTTATACTTCTAAGCTGGACTTAAATCATTTAAGAACTTTTAATTTTGAGCCCCGGCGTCCTGGCATAGGGGTAGCGTTACCTGGGCATCCTGGATTGGGTATGGTTGTTCTATCTGTAAGATGTATGAATGTCCCCTTCTTGTAAAAAGGGGTTGCGCAAGTGAATATGATGATTGAGTAGCAAAAGTCGTGCTTCTGGTCTTAGTTGGCGCTACTTCAAAACAAGAGACGCTGATTCGACTTAAATCACTGACTACCTCAGTGATTGTCCATGACAAGTGCCATAAGAAACAACAACAACATAATTTTGTGCAGAAATGGTATCAATATTTTTAAGTATCCAAGAGTGTTTTGTAGGATAAATACAAAACATTTCCAAACAGAAAATTTAGTCTAACTAAATTGCAAAAAGAACAAGAAAATTGAAAATATGAATCTCTTTTTCTAAAATGAACAACTTTAAAAAACACAAAATATTCTTCTTTCCTGCTCTACACTATCGTCAAACACATTCACTTCATCTTTTTATCGGATCTATATTAAGACAAAACGACCAAAGCAATCATCTTTCCGTTTTTTGAAACTGTCAAGCCTTATTTTTAGCTGCGCTGACGAAAACTTATAATCCGACACATTTTTTTCAGCTGTTCTGCCGCAATTGTACTTAAAGGGTATATCCGCCAGTGCCAGGTGGTTCATTTCTCGCGATATAAATTAGTCAGCTGTTCTAAGCGTGGTTAGGTGCCGACAAAGGGCTGTCTTTAGCACCTCCATTCGCACTTCGAAGAATTAGAATCGTTTGCGGAGCTAATCCCTGACTGCCGAGCGAATCGTTCTCAGAAACGGGTTCAATATATCGTTTTCATGCTTTCATTTTGTTTTTAAAGAGTGAATTTGTAGAAAAAGAAAAAAAGAAAAGCGAGATAAGAGAGAGGAGGGATCTTTTTTTTCTTATGTTATGTTTTATTTAACTGTTACAGTATAATCCTGTTGGCGGCGGGTGACAAAAGCTAAATAATTTCAGTGCACAAGCGTTACCAAAACAATCTTAAAGTGTATTTATAAATTCCTCTTCAAAAATGATTTTCAAAAGTAACCTTGTCATTCACCTCTTTCAAAGTATTTATTAATTAAAATAAAATAAGTGCAGAATTAAATAATTATTATATATCGAATAATAAAAGCTTTCCTGTAATAGCAGGAATTACAATAAAAATCAGTTGAATAATAAATTATACAATAATCATAACGCACTTTACACTTATATACACTAAATTTGGTATGATTTAAGGTATATGTAGATAGTTATGGTCACTTTTATTTCAAATTTTATGACTTATTTATGATTTTCTTTTCAAGGCAGCAAAGATTTGAAATAATAACCAAAGCCTCAAAGGGCATTTTATTCTGAATGTACCTTTTTAATTTTATTTAACCCTCTTGAGAAAAAAAATGCTTTAAAAATTATGAATTATAAAGTGTTTACATTAATTTTCTTTTAGAGTAAATTAGAGTCATTTTTTTTAGTTTAGAGTCATTTTTTTCCTCTATTTATTTTTTACTGAATATTCTAGATTATATAAACTTTTCGGATATTCTTTTAAAGAAAAATTGAATAGAAGCCAAAAATTAATCTCTGTAGCAAATTGACTATCAAGAAATTGAAAGGAGCTGGAAATCGCATGGAAATAATCTCTGAACTATTGAAAGATTCTTATATTTATATACTCGCACCCCAAAATCCAAAGGTGTAAAAATCAGTAAACGTTATTTGCACGGTTACTGAACTTAAAAATTGGGTAATAAAACACGTTTGATACCATGTTATGATAACACAACTAATCAAATTATTGCTATTATTTTAATTGAAAATATGAGATCCGTATAGTGTTGTTTTAGATTAGTTTTTGAATATAACGCATTCTTTATCAATACGATATTAAATATTAGCAGCAGTAAGCTGCAAATATTCAAAATGTAATAAATTAATTAATGTAATTTAAGTAAAAATGCAATTAGTTAATTTAATGTAATTTATATTACACGAACAAATGAAAACAAATTGTTCGTTTAACATAAATAACATTCGTAGCTACAAACCAACCATTAATTCTTTTAATTAATTAAATTAATTTTTTGTGTTTAATTATTTAAAAGATTAGTGAATCTACTTTTTTGTGTTAATTATTTTTTGTGTTTAATTTTTTGTGTTTAATTATTTAAAAGATTAGTGAATCACAAAGTTTCGACATTTAACAGTAATTCTTACTCTATTTTACCTTATCTAAAATTTAAATAACTTATGACTGAAGAGATGTAATTTAGTTCATTAATGTTTTGAACAGAAAAAAAAAATCTCTCACGTTCCCATTCAGCTTCATTTTACAATTTTTTTTTTATTTAGAAAAGCTTAAAAAGATTTTAAAAAGAAATAGAAAGAATGGGAGGGGGAAAAAAAGGTTCGAAGAGGTACATTTGTTAAAAAAAGAAACTGGAGTGAATAATAGAAAAGAATTAAAAATTTTAGAACCATTGATTCTTTTCTTGTATTATTTCTGGCATTCCATTCGACAGCTGAAAATCGAGAAACATAATGATTGGTGAAACGACCAGGACAAAAATGACGCAGAAATTTTCATAATAAATTGGACGCGGAATGAAATTGAAGGGCCCCCGAGAGCAAATAAATGAGAAAAGTAAGGAAAACGAAACGAGTTTCTGAGCATGTTCCTGTTAAAATTCTCAATTACACGTAGCATTGTTAAAATGACGAGAGTGCAATTCTCGATCTAAAGAAAATCACATGCTTAAATTGTTACTGATTAAAGATTGGAACAGGATTAAAATATAGATTTTTTGGCTCAATTAAATTGTGAGATTTGTTACTTACTAAATCTTCTCTGATTTATACGTAATTTATAATTACTTATTTCTGTTAAAATTACATACAGGAAACTAAAAATACAACAATCTTATCCTCGATTATATGCACCCTCTGTACTTTTGCATTTAAAATATTTATAAACTTGTTTCTTTATCAAAGAAGGAATACAAACGACCGGTTTATTTAGTGTTCTTTCAATTCTTACCATTAGTTAACACGCACGCACGCGCACACACACACACACACACACACACACATATATATATATATATATATATATATATATATATATATATATATATATATATATTGTATATGTATATATTGTAGTAAATGGCACTTGATGTTAATACATTTTTTAAAATATTAATTTGATTAATTTTTTATGAATTAAAAATTAATTTAACTTTCCAGCCAAAAAATTCTTAATTTTTCCACAGCCAAATGAGTAAGACTTTTCTCCCACCCTAATGAGGTTAGGCTTAACATGCTTTCGACCGATTATTTCAAACTATTCTGTTTCATTTTCTTAGCGTTTGATGCATTTAAAATTAAATATTGTTAATTCATAGATTCATTTCAAAGCATTTTTAAGTTAAAATAAAACAGAATAAAAGAAGTTAAAAATTTCTAATCTGTATTGCGTTACCCCAACTGGCGTAGAAAATTCAGGCATGTGCAATAGTTCTGGTTTATTTTCAACCGATACGGACTTGATTTTTTTTTCACCAGACAGAACTTTTTGATAAATTATTTATATCAATTGTAACATTTAATAAAAAGCAATAATAAAAATTTTCTTTGTTAACCTAAGAAGGAATGGACTTAATTTTTTTATGTTACCTTTTCTGAAATAATTATGTCACTATGTATTTTCCCTATCATTCAAAGATGTATATAAGAATTGCAAACATTCTTTTATTATTTTCACCATTGTTTAAATCTTTAAACTTCTTAAAAACTTAAAAATTGTAGTATCTTAAACAAATTCTTCGTAGGAAAATTTCATACAGTGAGAGATCCAGAAAATAAACTGGTATTAGAAATGCCGCAATGTGTTGCTTTGAATGGGCGTAATAGCCGTACTATATGATTTGAACTGGGTGAAATTTGCTCATGTTAAGCTGCAATATCATGCTCCTTGCTTGGTAAGGGAGGAAAACTACTCATTCGTTTATACTTGTAGCATATTAGTTAATTTATTTATTTATCAACAACACCCTTAAACTCATCTATAGTGTTCGAAAATATTTAAAAGGTTCGGACATTTTTTGAAAATTGTAGTATTTTATTTCCTTATTTACTTTTTATAAAACTCATTTCCACAATATTTCGCAGGATTTCAAACCAATTTCAAAGAGAATAAACATCTAATCTCTTTAAAAAATAAGTGTGTTGGTATTCCTGATGCACATTCAGTCCTTCAGAGTCAAGCTTCTTAATACTGGTGTGGCTTGAAAATTTCGAGAGGGAGTAGCAGTTCCATTTTGACGAAGCTTAATTGTACGAGGTCTTTTCCAATATAGAATTCATATTGCTTCATTGCATGACAGACATTATTTACTTATTATTACTTATTATTCGACTGACCAAAAGATTTGCCCGCAATCGCTTAGTAAAATGTTTTCAGTATAAAGATTAAGGACATATTGCTTTAAAAGTAAGAGATGAATTATAATTTATTAACTTTCTTTACTTTCTGGATAGCCTGGTTGGTAGGACATTGGATTCACATCCCTTGGGCTGTGAGTTCGAACCCTCAGTCTAAGACTCTCCGTGAGTGCGTGGCGGCTGGCGCATGTTAAACCTGTAGTTGTCACAAGGACCTTAATGTCGAGAGTAATACTACTAAGGATACTGGTGATCATTCTTTGTTCCAGATCTAAATTATGATCTATGGATGAATGAATAAAGTTCGCCCTTTAAAAAGGGTTGTGATGCTCTTGTCCCTTGTTGGAGCTACTGAAAAACAAGAAACGCCCAATAGGATTAAATCGCTGATAGGCCTGTCAGTGGGTTTGAAAAGCAACACTTTTTTTAACAGTTAATCCCCCCCCCCAAAATACACCAAAAGTTGAGTGAATAATCAGAATTCCATGATACAAGAGTGGAGAAGGACTTATCTGAAAAGATTTATTTCAAACTAGCCGCCTTTGGCGACCAGTCGGTTCGCCAGTATTAATGCTCGCTAAAATTTTCATATTATATTTTATGAAGCTGTGTCTCACAACAGGTTTTTCACCAAAATATTTTAAAACCAAGCAAATTTTGATAATCATATAATTCATTTATAATATTATTTTCTTCGGATGCTCTGTTCATTGTACTACTCATCTTTCTCTTTCTATTTTTTTCTTCCTGCCCAGATTTTATTTGCCAGATTTGAGCAGGCATAAATTAAATATTCATGCAGACAAATAATAAAAGCAACAATTTTCTTTCTTTTTTAAACATCCCGTTATCTATTAATGATAACCAACTGAATTCTAAACAAATGATAATTTATTACTTCCTGCTATCTTACTCAGTTGGTGTGGGGGAAGGAAATGAAGATTTTTGGCGGGAAAGTAAGAAAAGTGTCGTTTTAACTATTTTTCTCGTAGTTTTTTAATTTTTTCTCTCCATAAGAACCATCCTCGTGTCTTAACGAAAATATTAAAATAAAAATTAGTCGAATCGGTCGAGCCGTTCTCTAGTTTTACGCTTAGCAACGCATTTCGAGTTCCATTTTTATTAATATAGATTAAGTCAATTTTATTATTAAAAAATATTCCTTTCAGATTATTTATGTTTTACTGCTATACTCATAGAATTTTTTCAAAAAAGACATTTATACAAGTTTGATAAACGCAAGATTTTGTGACACCTGTTATAACTATATTTTGCATTTCAAAATTGATACGTGAATTTTCCGGGGAAAAAAGAGTTGAGTTGAGGCGTTTTAGTTGAAAAAATATAACTATCTTTAGCTTTGAATGCAACGGTCGTGCAGTTGCTTCTATCTAGTTTGCAATCTTTTCATTCTTAATGTAATCATCTCCACGCGTTCTTTAATGCTCAAATATATTTCCTCATGAAGATGTTCTTATCACTTGCAAAAACGAATTTTTGCAGGTCATGCACAATTGTATATTCTTGATTGGCTTTCATATATATTCATTAAACTTAAACAGAAGCAGCTTTTCAATTGACGATTTAACACGGTATTTTTTATTATTAGTTCATTCAGTCTGTTTTCATGTGATAACTTCAAAAAATGCTGTTACAAAATAAGTTATATTTGAAAATAGAAAAAAAAATCCGTTGAAGGATGAAAATTGTATTTACTATTTTCTTTTATTATTATTTATATTGTTTTCTTTTTTTAAACTGAATTCATCAGTTTGTAGGAAGTACCAAAACAACGCAACGCATAAAACGCGCACAAAACTTTGCTATCATACAGGTGATTAATGTCATCTGTAAAAAAAAGGAAGGAAAGGTACTAAGTAAACTATAGATATTTTAAAGTTTGATTTTTTTAAAATAAGATTATTATTTATGTATTTTCTAACGGAAAACACTTTTTGGATTCGTCCTGCTCTTCATTTGGTGATTCGACTAAAGGTAAGAAAACGAGCTTACAAAAGAATTTACCATCCATTCTGCTTCAAGTAATTATATACAACAATTCATCTAGCTTTTAATATTTTCGTTTAAAAATAACCACCCGCGTACTTATTTTAATTCAAGTTTAGTATCACAATGGGAGATACAGATTTGATGTTTGAAGAAACAAATTTAGTTTAAATGTTTGGAGTTTTTTTTTCTACAATTTAAATGCCGAATCCGTTGACTAAATTTCATCCATATAGATCCTAGTCTTTTTACTTTCTCGTATGTTCCATATAGAGAGAGTATAGTAATCTTCAAAAAATCCGAAGTGGAGAATTTGACGAATCTCCCCGTTTCAGATCTCCCTGCGTTCAAAAAACTCATTTTTTTGGAAAACTTGGATTACACGTCTGTTTGTGACAACGATAACTTTAAAACGCTTTCAGCTAGACGTGACAAAATTTGGTATACAGTCTTTAAACCGAATTAGTCGATTTCAATCAAATTTCGACCAAAATCGTTTCATATTAAGTATTTCTGACCTGCTTTCCTAATGCAAATCAACACGATTATTAGAAAACGTAGAGTTAAATAAATAAAATTCGCTATGTATATGCATAGTGTAGACATCAGTTAAATTTTTAAGTAAAATCCAACAAGAGATTGACCATCTGTCAACCTATACTTTCAAGAACTTGTAAACACGACAACTCATAAACACAATGATTTATATATATCAAATAATCTGAAGTTTTGTGACTACAAGTATAGTTTTGAGTCAAAGTTTTGTTTCAGTTGGTTTGGGAAAGTGTGCCTTAGACACAAATTCGATTTTTGGATAATATTTGCATTATATCAGATATTACTCGCCAAAACTCTCGCCAAGTAGTCTACGAAAGATCCAATAAAAATGCTTAATTGACTACAAATGTTATAATTTCGTAGCTATTGTACGCCAGTTCCAAAGAATGCATTTTCTGGTATAACACTTTTAATAGAGTGTGTACTAGAGAAGTTTTGCTGAGAGCCCACCTACTGGTTTTAGTTATCTCATTCCCACATATTTATGCTCATGGGTAACACTAATTCGCATTAATTATCACGACTAAATGCTGGTGATCATTTGCTAATGGTTGGCATGTAAATGCCATAATGCCATCATTTTCAAAAATATTTTAAAGAGAATCCTTCCTAAAAAATAGCTTAAAAATAATTCCTAATTTGAATCACAATTAATAATCAAATCAAAAACAAATGTTTCATTTAATGGTGAAAAAAAAATTTGATTGTTGAATAGCGTCATTCCTTCGTTCTGAATCCTTACAAGCTCATGCACAGATAAAAATAGGCCTAATTTAAACTCCTCGTGCTAATAATTAAGCAAAACCTTTTAATTACGTTTTAGCTCAATATGCGAAAAATTAAATCTCTCCATTCTCGGGGAAAAGTCTTGGCAAAATTTTATAGCGAAACCAAAGACTGCATAAAACAACCTTAAGTAGCACTCCGTGAACGCCTCGTAATGAAGGGTGTGCCGAAAAAAAGAGAGGGGGGTGTCTCATTAGTCTCCTGATAGTTGCAATTAAACTCACAACTGTTGAGCATTCTAATGACAATTAATTAATTAACGCCCTTGTCACGGATAAATCTTAAAAATTTTAAATTATCTTCCCACTCATTAGTCGTAATTACAGCGCGCCCCGAAATAACTCCATCGCATAAAATCTCCAATTATAATTTTTCAAAAACTCTGCTCGGCACAAAGAAGGAGAATTTAATTTGGAAAAGAGTAATTTGCTTTTCATTTCAATTCTCCGAATGGGCGGTGAAGGGTAAGGGGGGAGCATGGATAGCAGATTTCGTGAAAGCCCAGGCTATCCGAGACAAATTAAAAGATTTAACGAGGGAGGAAAAAAAACTAAACAATAAGAAATAATAAAAAATAATAAAAAATTCCTCAAAACGGATTTAATCTTCGGTTTCAGAACTCGCGTTTCGTTCTCGTTCTTTTAAGGCATCTCTTTAGTCATCATTATAATCATTCAAATGCGAAATGTGCTCTTCCACCGTTGCCATTATTAATAGAGGAGAAAAAAAGAGAAGCAATAAATTATATTTTTTGTCTCCCACCCCTAGTCCTCTTTTCTTTCGTAAGTATCAATCCGTCCCCTTCCACCCCTCGGAGTTTCTTTTCATCATTAAATTTTCTTCTCCATTTATATTATATTGATTGGAATTCCGATTTGTAGAAAACAAGACGCTTGTTTTGCTGTTTTTTCGTTTTTTAAGTAATCATTTGGAAAATTCCGGGTCCGTTTTCTGCTGATGCCTCCTCTTCTTCTCGGAATAGTCATTATAGAAATTAAGAAAATAAATTGCTACGTTTTCTGCCCTGAGTTCTTCTCTTAACCCCCTCCCCCCCCCCCAATTTCTCCCCTCATCTCTTTGTACCTGCTTTTCAGAACGCACCGCATACGCCTGAAATAAATGAATTTCAATCAAAGTCCGCATATGCGTCGTTTTTCTAATATAATACGAACTTGAAATTTAATCACCGTTCTGATCAAGAAAGGGGGAAGGAGGGGAGTTGAAATCATCTTAAACGTTTCGACTTGCTTTTAGCAGTTGAGGTTTACTTACATGGAAAACAAGTTTTCATTTTAATGGACACTATATGATCATTTGGATTTCTTGTTTTTTCATTCATGTTTGACTGCAATCGGGAGCTTCCCTCGGTTGTTATCAACTGCCACAGTATTTCGATAAATGAAGTAAACAACAGTTTCCATTTTCCAATGAACTTTTTTACGAAATTATTATTAAAATATTTATTTCAAATTCAGAAATTTAGTACGTGGCTATAGTTGTTAGAATTTTAAGTTCTTATTTTAGAAATCCGTGATAGTAAAAATGAAAAAAATATTAATGCAATTGGTTATTAATTCTATCTTATATCTTTTAAAATGTTAAGAGAATTTTCGTTGTCATTTTTGATTTCAAAATTAAAGATTCGAGACATACCTTATTTCAAAATTAATAAGGTTACATCTTGTGTGTACAGCCGACCACTGAGTCAAAATTGAACGTAGCATTATCGACAGGATTTGTTGTGACTGACTGTAGTCTTTAGCAATGCCTCCTTAGATTGACCGAATTTGTCAAACTGATATTCTCTTCGAGGTAATTGACCCCAAAGTGGTCAAATACTAATCACCTCCTCCTCTACAAACTTTCAAACAGTTGGCAAAAAACTGACAATTTTTGACGTCATGTCCAATAATACGGTTACTGAAAGCAATTTCGCTTATCCCTACTATATCTGAATAAGCCCATTTCTGTTTAATTTTTCTTTAAAGTTTTTTTATTTTTTATAACTATAATTTTATTTAAAATATTTCGAAGGTAGCTAAATCAAATCCCCCCCCCAAAGAAAGATTAAAATGAAATCGGTTATGCATATTTCAATGTATCATATCAGATCATAATTTCTTGAACGGCCCAAGCACCTCATGCTCGGGTTAGTTAAATTATATTTTTATTCGTTTTAACCGCTTCATTGAATGAGTCACTTTAGTATTGCAAACGATCCAAAAAAACTTTGTCTCGCATTGATTGTTTAAAAAGTATCACATCTCCTATTTATTTCCTTTCATATTATCACATTCACAAACTGACATTTTTCTGGGTTTTATTTGCGGTAGTCATTAACATTTTTTTAAATCAGAACTTTTGTAAATGGCATTGCAACACTTATTAAAAGCTGATTTTTTGAGATGTTCGTACAGATAATAAAATATTTATTTTACGCCTACGTAGTTTTGCTGACACCACAAACCTCATTCCCAAATCAGTATCATGTCCTGACATGATAAAAATACCTTTAATATTTTAAAATATGAGCAAAAATTCAATCTATAAAAAAGTTCAAATCATTTTTTGCAAACGGGACGAATTCCTATAAACTTTTTTATTGCTGTTTTAAAATCACAATTTAGTTTCAGTAAAAGATTTTATTTGAATTCGGGAAATCTGTAACTCATTCAAGAAATCATTATCCGTATACCAAAAATCATGTTCATACCAAAAGCATTCTCCATTTCACAAATCTAAATAAATATCTGTGTGTCATCACAAATATTTTTTCTATATATTATAACTTTGCTCTAAAATGCTTCTCACAATTTTGTAAAAAATAACTAAATAATTTCATCTAGCTTTATCACCTCCTATCCCATAATTTTTCTATTATTTTCCCTTCGCGTTATTTCTGTGTAATTTTTTTTCTTTTCAACATTGAGCATCTCAACTAAAGATTTTTCAACATTATTCGCTTTATAATATCTGAAATCGTTTTTCATCATTATGGTCGATGTCATAAATATTCTGATATGAATAACTCTAAAAATTCTTTCATTCTATTCAAATTCTTTTTATGATTTTTAGATGTATTATCTCCCTAGTTTAGATTTCGTTTCATTTAGGTACTTTCGTAGATTTTTTTTTCCATGTGAGTAGAAACACAAATACATATATCTTAGAATTACATATTTGGGGGAAATAAAGCAAGGATTCAAGTTTGCCCTTCCTAATTACAGATGTTCCAGTTTCATAACTCTATGACTTTAGTCTACTCAAAAATAAGGACAAAACAATTAGATATTCATAATTTTGTGTTGTTGTTGCTACTTATGGCACTTGCCTAAGGACAAAAATAATGTTTGGACATTTCATTAATTGAATTTTTACATCTGAAATTAGTTATAAATCAAAAATTTCTTTTAAATGATCAACATTGCCACTATTGTTAACTAATCTCAACCTGTAACTCTTTTGAAAAATTAAACATACATTATACTAAATGATATTATTAACTCTAGGCAGATCTGTTTGGATACAACAAAGTATATATATGTTTAAAACTTATGAGTAACATGCTTTCTCCTATTAATATTTCGTTATTACTTTTCTACAGATGAGGAAAAGATTTCTAAATGTCCATTCTCGTGCAAAATTCTGATTCCATTCAACGAAAGGAACATTTCCTGAATATTCTCGTATTAGCAAACAATTGATTCTTGGGAAAAATGAAAATTTTATTATCACAAGAGCATTTCTGTTTCATAAACGAAATGCTTAATGTCTTGAGCATTTAATTATCATATGAATATTCTGATTTGTGTTCGTAAATGAATAAATACCATGAGCATTTAATAAACATACAAAAATCTTGCCCTGTTTCAAAATCAAAATAGCTTGTACCCTGTTTACGTCTTAACAGGGAATGCATGTATCTAATCGAATTCAGATGCAGGGCCCAAGATTGTTGGTAGTGAGCCTTAAGAAAAAATTTTGGATCTCAAGAGCGTCACCCAACCCAGTCTCATCTCCCCCCCCTTCCCAAGTGACGTCACATCACAGATATGATTTTCCTTCGAAAAACTTGTTTAAGAAAACTGGGAAGGTCGCCCTTACACGCCCCTCACAATGAACAGTTCTGTATGCAACAGCTTGTCCGGGATGAAATGTCCTTTTCATCACACCCAGAATTCCATCTGTGGAGGACCCTCCAGGTAGTCTCCAACAATAAGTGTTTACACGAATCAAAAACCGTCCCGATGGGGTGGTGCCTTATAGGACCTCCCCTGTGTGGCCTGTCAGAAACGTCTGCTAGCTAGCTCGGACGAAAGAGGGCCTAATTTGTGATTGGAATTCTTGCTCTTTTTGTGCGCACCGTGGGACCTGTCCGATGAGTGTTTTTTCTCAGGAATCAATCAGTGTCAGGAACTACCTTTGAGATAAGTCTGTTTGATGGAGATGGAACGTGGGAAAAAGGGAGTTCTTACTCAAGGATTTGTAATTTTTTTTTTTTTTACTTTCTTGTTCTTTTTAACTTTGCACCCAATGGAATAGAAGAAACTTATCAGAATTGCTTCGTACTGGTTTTTTAGTATTATTATTTTAGTCCTCTCAAAGCTGGATTTGCTTCCATAGCGATCCGCCTTAAACGAAGAAGTAATATTGATTGAATTATTTTGAAAATCTGTTATTGACTGATTCAAATTAAATGGTTAATTCTGTCAGTTTTGATTTACTCAAGCAGTAAAAAATAAGAAAGAAAAAATACAGTATACTTGTTTCTAACACTGTCAACCTATATTCTGTATAATGGAAAATTGTAAAAAATGTCAAAATTGTTTAATAGCATAAAGTTCAAGCAAATAAATATAAAGTGGATATAAATCAGTCGGGCTGAATAAAATTTTATTATATTTAGTTAGGCTTTTAAACTTTCAAGCATTAGAATGCGCGATTATGCATGACATATATGAATTTAATAAAACAAACAAAAATCATCTTTTTCAGAAATATTTGATGTATTGTCAGCTTTAATGTATCTCATCAATAAATCAACTCCTGATATATGTTTGGATACATGTCCACAACGATCAAATTAAATGCATGGTAAATAGGGAGATTTTATTTAATGATGTGAGATCATGATGTTGTTTCGGTTAGGAGGTTTTGAAGTCTCCGAAATTGACGAGCAAAATATAATTTCACCTGCTTTTACCAGCATTGCATTATTATTACGTATGCTTCTTTGAATGCAGATGCGTTTTTAAAAGGTTGTCCTACTTTTACCAGTATTGCTTTATTATTACGCATATTTCTTTGACAACAGATGCGTTTTTACAAGGCTGGCGAAAAACTAAGACATCATAGCTGTTATTTCATCCCAAAATCGGTCGAGCTCCAAAATTTTGTTTGCCAGCTAGAAAATTAAAAATAAAAGTTTAAAAAAATTATCATTATAGAAAGAGGGGGGATGGAGACCGATAGAGAAGTCTCGTGATTGTTTCAAACCAGTTTAAATTGGTTAAGGACTTAAATTAATTAAGATAAATAGTGACTTAAATAATAATGTTCTGACATGATAACGTGAAATTTACAATCGAATATTTCATTTTGTTTTTTAAGGAGGGGGTATTTTTCTAGCATTTTGATCTTTTTTTTTTTTTTTGCATAGTGGAGAGAGTTTTGTGAACCTGCAAGCAGCATAGTGCCTTTTCAGTTTTATTACACATTTCCATAATTTGCAACAACAGAACCTTCTTAAAGTTAAGCACAATAATACATCTACTTCATTCCTTGCAATTAATATTTTTGAAATTATAGATTAGGAAATCGATTAACTATTGTGTGCTTCTTAACAAACATAGGGGATATACTTGACCATTACTTCCTACGTTCTATCTGTATGAGTTCTTTTGGATTACTGTGAACTTTTGATCCTTTGTCCAAAATGGATTATCTGTCTTACACTTATGAAATAATTTCTAAGCCAGATGACAGTTATAGATCTGAAAGTAAATGACAAAGAAGACTCTTTTTACATTCTCACCACGAAGATTCAGTCATTATTTTTTTTTTTTCATGTTAACAAGTATCGTTTGCAAAAAACGATAAAACCCATTTAATATTTTCTAATGAAAACTTCAGATAGTACAATTTTCTAAACATAAAAAAAATATTGATCGTTCATTTGTTTATGGTTTATTGACGCAAAACACATTCAGTGTTTATACTGCGCCAGACATATAGTAGGATATACTCTGGTTGAAAATGAGTTTTAATGGACAGAAATGAATGGTTCAAAAGATATTTAACCTTTTCACAACTGGCCTGGCTCAAAGAAAAGAACAAATTTTATCCTGGATCGCCGCGTTCTGTTTCAAAAGAAAGGTGCAAGGCATAAAGCGAGAATATCCCTGTTGATAACTAGTTTTACATCCTACTCTCATCGTTTGAAACCGAAACTGGCCTGGCAGGATAGAATTTCAAAGCCGGTTAGGCCGGATCAGTAGTCAAAGAGTAAATGTATAAATGTGGGAGAAAATTTTAAATAATGAATTTCAAAAATAGAAAAAAATATTGTGGGAGAGGGCATCACAAATTAATATCGAGAGATCATTTGAAGTTGTTTCAAAGTGGTATAAGTTTTAGGGATTGAAAAAAAAAGGACATTCCACCTGAAAACAGAGAAATTATGACACATAGATATATTTAATGAATCAATGTTAATAATATAACAAGTTGATTTTAAATGTTAATCAGTGCGATATAGACCGCAATGGTAAATATAGAATATAAATGGTAAAAGTAAAAACCCAGAAATTTTCCAAAAATCCACTGTAAATGAGGTGTAGGTTGAAGCTTTTGGTTCATTAATGAAGATGGGAGTAAAATTTCCATAGTGAGATAGTGAGACGCGTAATATTATTTAATCATCACTCTTTGGCTTCTTGATGAATGTTGGTTTCAGGATCGAAGAATCATGGTTTTCAGTATTGAATCCATAAAAAATTTGTCTTCATTCACATCAGATCTGCAAAAAAAATTATCACTCAATCAGGCGATATGTATAAATTTCCAAATAGTTGAGTCTCTGATGGACAAAATCTATGAAACGTATCACTACAAGAATAATTTCCTAAACTTTGAAGAAGAAAAAAAGGTTTTATGTAAAATTTAAATTACTCAGAATGTCGGCTTAGTAAAAAACAATAGCTTTAACTAGTAATAAAAATAGATTCATAGTTAGAATTAGTCGTAATAATATATAAGACAGATTTTCTCGTGCTATCAACTTGAATTATTAAGGTACTACAAACAAAAGACGCGTTAAAAATATGTGATAACTCTTAGAGATGGGTTTTACTTCTAATTTCGATCACTTAATCGAAGTGCTATTTTACTTGAAATCTTTGATTAATGTCGCTTCAAACCAAGACATTGCGATAATAGATAAGAATAATAATAAAAATGAAATGAACTAAAAGTAGAGATTTCTGGCAAATTTCTAGGCAATTATTCTGGTAAATTTTTATTTGAAGATTATTTATCACCTGCCGCTTTTGGTCACCGTTTGACCACACCGATAAAAGGTAACTAAAAATTTCAATTACATATTTTTTGTAATTATGTCTTATTAGCTTTTTAAACACAAATTTTTTAATTTTAAATTTTGGTTGACATATAATCATATATAATCATGTATCATTGTCTTATCACATCAGAGGTTTTACATCTTTTTATGTATTGTGCTATGCATTTCCTTATTTTTTTAAATTTTTATATTCATTTATATCATAGAAAATTGCAGTCGTATTTAATATTAGGATCGTCCTAAAATTTTTCATCATTGTTTGCTTCTGAAATCAAACTGTAAAATTTCATATCTTTCATATCCTTAGAATTTCATCATATCCATAAAATTTCATATCTTTTATTAAAAGTAAGGTTTACAAAGAGATACATTCGTCAATGAAAAATAAGCCGAATAATCATACTTCGTTCATCAACAATGGAAATAAATTCATTGTTAATCATTAATAATAATCAAGAAATCAATTACAGTTTAAATTCAGCATGAAATATGTTTTTGTAAAATATGCTTTTAATGTTTTTTTAATGAATCAAAAATAGAAAAAAATTATACAGGAAAAAATGGGTATCATTGAGAAGATAATCTCTTGAATTTTAAATTGATGAAAAGCCCTTTTCGAGATGCGATATCTTTAGACATTATTGCGAAAAAAACCTCAAAATTACTCTTAATTTTTAATTTATTAAACTTTTAGCAATAATTTCAAAAAGTGCACAAATCGCTCATGTCTATCCTCTAAACTATACAGGTGGCCAATTTAGTAGCTCCAGAACAATCAGTCAAAGTTATATAGCATTAACGCATACACACAGAAGCACGCACAATCATCTTTACAATTAGTAAGGATAGAGATAAATGTTTTATCTCGCTAATACATTTATCTCATTTAGATTTTTGAGATAAATGTATTAGTGAAATAAAACTCACTAATACATTTACTCACTCTCATCCTGCATTTATTTGACAAAAAAGATCTTTTTGAGAATTTTGATGAATCTTTTCGTTTTTTACTTTCTTACACTGGGGATCAGAATCTGCATTTAAAAACATTTCTTAATACGAAACGAATACAATCAACAAGGATTTATAACATCAGAATTACAAAAATAATTAAGGGCAATTTGCTATATAATAATTTATCTTCAATACTCATCGCAATTTGACATATTTCTAATCTATATTAATAAAAATGCAACTCGAAATGCGTTGCTAAGCGCAAAACTGGAGAACGGCTCGACCGATTCGGCTAATTTTTTAAAAAGATTTTCGTTAAGACACGAGGATGGTTCTTATGGAGAGAAAAAATTTAAAAACTGCGTGGAAAATAGTTAAAACGACACTTTTCTTACTTTCCCGCCAAAAATCCTCATTTCCTTCTCAACCAACTGAGTGAGAGAGCAGGAAGTAATAAATTATGATTTGTTTAGAAAGAAATACGCGAAGTCAGTTGATTTTCATTCACAGATAACGGAATGTTTAAAAAAGAAAGAAAATAGTTGCTTTGATTATTAGTCTGTATGAATATTTAATCTATGCCTGCTCGAAATAAAGTCTGGGCAGGGAAGAAAAAAAAAGAAAGAAAAGAAGGGTGTATTTGTGTCAGCATTATTTCCTCTGTGCACGGCCTTTTCCATGCTGTTTTTTAATTTTCGCATTTCTTGAAAACCATTTGTCTTTATTTGTTTAGTGTGTTTACAGTTATGAAAATTTGAATCTCATTATTCTATAAAAACGTAGAATTTTAGACCTTTTCCTCCATCATTTAAGTAAAATATCAATTCCGGGACAATCATTGCTCAGATAGAAAGAGAAAGATGAGTAGACCGGGAGTAATGAACTGAACATCTGAAGAAAATAATATTAAAAATGAATTATATGATTATCAAAATTTATTTGTTTTAAAAATATTTTGGAGAAAAAACCTGTTATGAGACACAGCTACATAAAATATTATATGAAAATTTTAGCGAGCATTAATACTGGCGAACCGACTGGTCGCCAAAGGCGGCTAGTAAGTAATAAAAATGAAAAAGTAAACCTTTCTTTGAATTGTGTGTATGGCGCTACCGGCCACATCCAGTATATTTTACTACATAAATTAACCGACCTGGTTTTGCATATTGTTGCAATTTGACTTTACGTTATTATTTGAAAGAAACATAATGTATGCTAATCTGTAATAATATTATTCCACTAGCACCGCGACGGGTATTATTAACTTTGTTAAAAAAATGTACCAAAATGATAAAATACTGATTGTATTCATATATCTTCACAGAATAATTCTGGAAATCAATAATCATGTTTCAATCAATTTCTATAAAATTCCATTACAACCAGTATGTTAGCCTTCAAAATTGAACTTCGTGGCAAAACTAAGATTAAAAATACATGAATAAAAGAATGTGAGAGGATTAAACTTTTTTTAAAATACAGGTGCCTACTAAAAATCGTTGCTTGATTAATTTTGACAACATCAACAACAACTAATGTTGTACAATTAACAAATGCAATAACATGCAAAAGTGTCAGCCAGTAATAAAACTGCTATTAAATATGAACCAGCGGGTGACCGAGCTTCGCTCGGAGAAAACAGATATCGATATATATTTAAATTTTCAATTGTGATTTACCAAAACAATACATGCCATAAGAAAATTTGTGAAACCATTGGTGAAAAGATAACCGGTCAAAGTGCACCATTGTAAACTATTCTAAACAAAGTTAGAGTTTGGAAAAGGTAAAAGGGAAAAAATTATCTTATTAATATGTTGCCATCAGATTGACAAAAACTCAAATTTAAAAAATAAATTATTATTGCGCATTAAACATATAAAAATGCAATTTTCATCACGTGTCTGCATGAAATGAAAAAATATATATATATGAATATTGATATAGATGGCATATTGGCTATAGATGGCAGCACGTTACCACTTGAAAATTTAAGTAGCCATTATGGCGAACTAATAAAGTTTGAAAATATCCTATCTGTAACTCCGAACTGCTCAACCGTAGCGCTTCAAAACCGGCGCCAATCGATTCCTCGTGGCCAAAAACCCCAGACCCCCAAGTTTACCGGAGTTTATTAATTCCGGGGCGATTTCCGACGTGACAACCCTTCCTCGTATGATAGTATAAGATACATATCAAAGTGATAATCTGATTCGAGAAATAAAGGACATTCAGATAAAGGATTCAGAAGGAGCCTTCGATCATTTTAGGATTGGAATCTTAATTCTGAGTCGCCATCAGAGGACATGATAGCAGATGATTCGGTAGCTCTCATCCTCTTTCACCGCATAACATCAACGGGATGCCGTTGGATCTCCAACAGATTTTGCGTACACCTGACAGATCTTCCGCATGATTAAGTATCAAATCTAAGAACCTTTGGTCTCTAAGAAGAGTTTCATCCACGATTCTGCCCATAGTAAATCGAATCAAGAAAAACGAAACTTAGCTTGAAGTTCTTAATTATGATATGGTTATCGGCTCTTAACTCGTAAGGAGAGATAATTATTAAAAGCAACTTCTAATGCAAAAGTGTCTCAATATGATGAGATAATTATTTATCTAATTTAAATCATCTTTCTATCCTTAGTCGTTAAGTAATTATAAGTAAATAAAAACTTGAATTTTCTTTGTATCATTTGGAGATAGATGTGCTCTTTTATTAAACAGAATTTTACTAAGCATTTGATTCACTATTAGAAGGTAAAAAATTGCTCTAAAACTTCCTTATCACATGACCTTGAAAATTTCTCTAATCCCAGTATGTCGTCTATAAGGAGTTCCTTACCAATCATCTCTTATAAAAACCTAAAAAAAAGCAACTGCCTCTGATAAAATAAAATAAAAAGATAAAATTTCGATTGCCAGGTACAAAAACGATTTGAAAGAATTTTGAAAACTTCGACAAGCTTTATCTGAAATAGAATCCATTTCGGATCTAAGAGGGGAGGGGAAAAAAACTGGAGAGTGAGAGATAGAATGACGAGGAACAAACAACAGCAAACACCCGAAGAACGTGCTCTCGCGGTTTCCTTCCCTAATGAGGCAGATCCAGCCTCGTCCGCTGATTGGACGGGGAAGGTGTCGAACGCAAGTGACGTCGTTAAGACACTGACAAAGCTAATTGAGCGATCCTTGCGTTGAACAGTCACGTACGGGGAGCTTCTTGTGATCTTTTCCGAGAAAAACCACACTGCAGGGAGGGGCCATAACGACCCCCGCATCTTTAGTCCCAGAAATGTATTCTACTGCACGTTCGGACTCGTTTCGCGCCTGTAACAAGGTTACGGAAAGTTAGGAAAAGGCGGATGCCTCTAATTTTCGAACTGCAGCAACTGGTGAAGCAATTATACTTCTCAACTCCATATAGAGCAGTGGTTTTTCGGGAGATTGAAATAATTGCCTACCATGATTCATGACAGACAAGGCTCATGTAAAAAATAATGTAATAAAAATGATAAGCAGTTTTATGCTTTGACAGAAATTTATACAAATCTTTGAAAACTGTAGCCAATCAAAAATACTGCACTAATTAGTAATACTAAAATGAAATTTAATGGTCTTGCTTTTTAAATGGGATTTCTTTAAAAAAACTATTTTTGGCATCATTTGTTGCGACATATAAACACTTGGAAGAGTGAATACATTGAATATGGAATACTCAAAATACGTTTCTTGATTGCATGCCGCTTTGACTTTGGAAAAAATGATAAAATCCCAGTGCATAGGTTGTCATTTTCCTTTGGCTGCTTTAAAACTATATATTTTTAAAACTATAAATTTTAATTTAACAAATCAAATTTATGAATTTTCTCCAACAAATGTGTGTGTGTGTGTGTGTGTGTGTGTGTGTGTGTGTGTGTGTGTGT
>JAOUZG010030082.1:4409546-4441112 GCA_026289955.1 Argiope argentata
TGAAATTCAACTTTATTGAACTTTGTAAATGACCAAAAGTTCTTAAGGTCCGCATCTAAATTCATTTCAGTTTGAAATTCAACTTTATTGAACTTTGTAAATGACCAAAAGTTCTTAAGGTCCGCATCTAAATTCATTTCAGTTTGAAATTCAACTTCCATACTTATTCTTTTAAAAATATTTTAGAGGAACTTCAGTGGACTCGAGGGAAGAGGGTGAATCGTCGAAGAGATCGGGGGGTGGAAGAAATGAAATAGAAGGACGGGGGAGGGGGGTAGCTTCGTTAACAAAACTAATCACGTGACCGGAGGACGGGGCGGCTTAACGAAACGGCGCGGAATATGTCCCGAGTAATTACCGCCCCTAACTGACGTGTCAATGAAGGGGGGCGCCTAATGAGGGGGTGGTGCCGCCCCGGGGTGTCGCCGAAAAGGCACGTACGCGCCCCCCAGTGCAGTAAGGAGCCGGAGTCGGTGACATTGAAATGACGGCTCATTAGCGCCCCTGCAACTGGGCGGGAATAAATATTTCGACGATTTTGAATTGGTGACCGGTTCAACAACGGGATCCTGATTAAGACGCGGGCCGCTCTGTCCTAAGGCAGGGATTCTTAACACAGGAGCACCGTTTTAAAAGGTCCCGTATTAATCACGGCTTGGAATACACGGCAGCGGAAATTTGTTTTGAGCAGTGTTTCCTCTCAGAATGTAATTTTCGATTAGGGGAAGTAGCCGGGAATGCGAACAATCTTTCTTCTAAAACAAATATGCTAAGCTTAAACACAAACATACGAAAAATAAGCACTTTCTATACTAATGAAAATCTCGAAAATAAATGCATGGGAAAAACTTTTAATTTTTGTAGATATTATATTTAAAATGCATGTCTTATCAACAACAACAAAAAGTCTTAAATAGCATGATAATTAAATGCCGTGACAGCAGCAAAAAAATATGGATTACTGTATGTTAGAAAACTGAAAAGAAATTCTTTAATTCATATTCAAACCTTTCCAGTTATAGTGCACTTTTTTTAGTGAAGAGCTCTATTTAGTTTCACATTTCAGCATATTTTTAATTTAGTTGACATGTTAAAGTTACGTGAAGTTAATTTTCAGTTTAATAATTTTGGGGAAATGAATACCTTTATTTATTTACTGTGGCAAATAATGGTACTAACGTATAAGATGGTCGATCTTTATCGCCAAATTTGAAAGCATCACTAATGAGTTGCTAAACCACTAATAATGGCAAAAAACCGCCATTATTTAAAAAAATTGTTCAAACCTTAACTGTCGTGCACCATTTTGTTGACTTCTTTGAATCCGTCGCCAATGAGATACTAAACCGTTGGCGTCGACGGACTAATACGTAAATATTAGATCGGTGAAACCCCGTTTCTAACCAACATTATTTAAAGTGGCGAAGCTTATAAATGCTACAATAACTAAGTAAATGTAAAGAAAAAGTAAGAATTTGGCTAATTATATTTCACTTAATATTATTTTCATATTTTTAATTCATAGAATTTGATTCATCTAATAAAATTACACATTTAACATCATTGTGATTCTCTGTTTGCTATAACTCCATTATCTCATGGTACTTGAACAGATGCCTTGACTGATCGGTTGGAAATCCACTTTTAAAATGTCCTGCCTTTCTTGCTGAATGCTGTTTCTTAATAATCGCGGATTTAAAATTATCTCTTGATCCAAGGTCTATTAAATCTTTTGTTGATTATTTTCTCGCATACGAAGTATAAAGAAAATATTACAATAATTATTTTTAAAAATTCAAACTCGAGATTTTGACGAATCTTCCCGTTTTAAATCTCCCGAGTTCGAAAAACACATTTTAAACATTTTCTGCATATCCGTGACAAAGATAAAAATGCTTAGAGCTAGACAGATGAAATTTGGTAGGTGATCTTTATAAATTTTCGTCAAATTTTATGCAAAATCTAATCATAGGAAATCCATCCATTCAACTCTTCGAATATAAGTCAACATGATGATTACAAAACGAAAAGAACTAGATGCATAAAGTTCAATAGACAGGTTTGCAATAGAAATCTGTCAAATTTTGAATCAAATATATTTACATTCATATATTCAGCACCTTATTATTATTATTTGTATTCATATAGAAACTAGCAAATATATTGGCAGATAGTTAATTACTTATTCCTGATTCCCCGAAATTTAATAAAGATTAATTACTTGTTCTTGTGACTTATGGCACATACCTACGGACAAGCCCCTCGCTAATACAGCAGCACATTTAAGCCGAAAGGAGCGTCTCTTGTTTTTGAAGTAGCGCCAACTAGGGCGAAGTCGTAGACTTCGCCCTAGTATGCGTTTTTCGGGCTTTAAAAGGTGTAAAACAGTAAGGTTTGCCAAAATATTGAAGGTGTCCTTTTTACGACAGCTACACACTCACCACATTGGCTTGCACAGACCCTTTATACAGGGGGGCGCATTCACGCATCTCACAGATAGCACACTGAAGAACAGCCATGCCCGAACCGGGACTCCCAGAACACGAGGAAGACGCGCTACCTCTGCGCCAGAAAGCCGGCAATTACTTGTTGTAAAAAGGCTAATATGCAGAATTCCTCTATCTAATACTTTACATGTTTGAATTAATGTATTCGTATACGAACAGATTTCCTGTTGGTATAATTCATAAAACTTAAGAATAAATAAATTACTTTAGAATAAACACCACGTACTAGATTTCACTCTTCTAGCTTACTCTTTTTCGATACACAGACAGAAGAGGAGACAGACATAATTCGAAAAATGCGTTTTTCGGGCTTTAAAAGGTGTAAAACAGTAAGGTTTGCCAAAATATTGAAGGTGTCCTTTTTATTGTTTATTGTATTTTTATTTATTTTTTTAATCTTGCAACATTTTGTCTTTTTTATATTTGAGAAAGCTATAAATAATGGCCAAGAAATCTTAAGTCTAGATTAATTGTGGCGTTCTTTAATGAACAATATATAAAATTAATAATTTGGAACTTAAATTCAGAAGAATCTTATATTATTCCCAAAAAAATACATCAATGAAGTTCATGAAAATAATCTTAAGTTTGATTAATATTCCATTAACGCATCGGAATTTTAAAAAAAATATTTAATGTATTAAATTTTAAAAGAGTAAAGAAAAAATTACATTTGAGTGATGCCTAAAATAATGAATAAATACTCTTTAAAAAATCTGGTATTATAATAAATGAAGTAATATGATTATAATAACATAATGGGGATTAAATGAATGTTGTTTAAAGAGTTTTTACAACTTACAAAATTTAAAAGCAACTTTAATAAGAAATGTATGATTTTTTATTTTTGAATTCTGTTATGCACCTATATAAGTAACTTATAATGTGTTATGAATGAGCTTATGTTAGAAAAACAATAAAAATATTGAATTCTGAGCAAAATCCATTTTACATTTGGTTGGTTTTGTGGGGTTTACTGGGGTAAGAGCCATATCTGGTCATACTGCGCCAATCAGATGGTAAAAGTATAAAATATATTCAAAAACGCTCACGCATTAAATTAAAGTCATAGATGTGTGAAGATAAAATTGAGTAAGCAGGACATAAAAATAGATTTTAGCCACTTTGATTTGATTTGATATGATTTGTTACGTAATTCGTTCCAAAATTTAATTTAATTTAATTAAAAAAATAATTGCTTAGTTAATTTCTTTTATTTAAAAACTTTGTCAAAAAGGCAACAAAAATTATTTTAAATGTTATACATTAAATCATAGAGAATTAAAATTAAAAAAGTAAAAACTTAAGTGTTACAGCATGCTATACTATAGAACAAAGGGATAAACGTCTTTTGTCTCAAGAGGAAAAAATGTCTAGAATAATTATTATAAGACTAAAGGTTGTAAAAAGGTACTTTTTCACATATTGCATTTATCATATTTTCTTAAATAGATAAATAAAAATACATTTTAGAATTCATATGTTATATATAAGCAGTTATACAATAAAGCACTATTGCTAAAAGTTCTTTTTGAAATAAAACTGTTTTTGGAAAAGGTCATTAGGTTTTCCTAATATACAAGACTTATAGTAAGGAAATCGTCAAAAATTTGGATGATTCTTATTTCAACCCTATCATTCAGTGAATTATGAATGAACAAATTTAATAAGAAGTGAGTATTTCTTGACATGTTTTAATTTTAAAGCAATTTTTTTAAGTAATGATCACGAATAGCTTTTTTGAAATATTCCATACAGGCATGGATTATAAATTTTTTGAAGGATGGTAGAATTAAAAAAACAAATATTGTCATTGAAAAGCTTAGATATTCGTTATGCTCTTATACAAATATAATACATGTATACGCATTTATTTTAAATTATGTAATAGATCAAAAATTTAGCTAAATGCTACTCTTCTCATCATACAAAAAAAAATTAAAGCAAAAGGTGTTTGTTTTTATCATGTCAGAACATGATATTGTTTTAAGAATGAGGTTTTCTGGCGTCAACAAAAATCCGTATGCGAAAAAGTGAAATTTTATTATGTGCACGCATTTCTATAAATCAGCTTTTAATGACGCGTTGCCATCGAATTTACAAAAGCTCTGATTCAAAAAAATAAGTTAATGACTACTGCAAATAAAACAGAGAAAAATGTCATTTTGAGAGCGTTATTATGTGAAATGAAATAAATAGGAAATGCGATACTTTTTTAAAACAATAAATGCGAGACAAAGTTATTTTGATCGTTTGCAGTACTAAAGTGAATCATTCAATAAAATAATCAAAACAAATAAAAATATAATATAACTTGCACGAGCACGTGATGCTTGGGCCGTACAATAAATGATGTTCTGACATGTTACATTGAAATATGCAGAGCAGATTTCCTTTTAATCCTTTTTTTTTTCAAATTCCGTCATAATTAAATTGGGTTCGATAATCCAGCTTTCTATGTCCCGTAAAAACAGTTTCTCCCTTCTGTAGCTTGTTGAAAAGTACACACGAATAACAAAACATATCATGAAACATATAAGGCTGTGCTATCCGCTTCAGAAATTCACGCTTATCATTTTTGGAATATTTTACTCCGCTATTGTATGATATGCAGTAATTAAGAAAAGTGCTTTTCCAGATTTTCTTTTTTCCGTATCATTCTGAAAATAATACTCATTTTCTTTTTGAATCACACTGCTTCACTTTAACGCGAAAGTTAAATTCTTATAGATTTTGTTAGTTAATAAATGAATATCTAAACCTTCATCTTCCATTTCTTTTCTACTTTGAAGAAACGCATGCACAAAATCGGGGAGTGTTTATTTAAAACAAACAATAGTTATTTTTTCGTAGCGTGATTGACATTACTTATCATTACTTTTTATTTTTAGGAATTATAAGGGTTCTTGAATTCTTGCAACCGTTTTCTCGGGCAATAAAAGATTTCTGAATCTCAAATTGGAAAACAAGCGTAAAAATTTTTTTAAAAAAATGGCACATTCAAAATAAAAGAAAAAAACTATTTTCAAATTAATATTTTGGAAATTTTTCCTGAAATATTTTAACTCGGTCTAATTTTCCGAACGGGCTCTTCTTAAAAACATTAAAACTTTAAAAGTCTACGCTTTCTCTCTAAATTTGTTCCACTCAAAGTAGTGAGATTCATAATTTAAAAATGAAAATTTGTTTTTTATAAATTAGTAAAAAACTATCAAAATCTTTTCTCTAAATATATATTTAAAAACTAGAATTTCGTATAATGTCTCATTATTTTATTTATTTCATTATTAAACATAAGAAAATAAAAACTAATTCCATTTTTTTATTTGCCACTCTAAATTAATTTTATGAGGTATTCTAAAAATTTCCTAAAATTCCGATTTCTTTTGAAATTTTTCTAGAATTTCTTCTTTAAGAAAAATACCCCAAAACCATTTCCGCCCTGCTGTTATATTTCTTTTAAACGTTTTAAATCAATGTGCATAACCTAGTCCACGGTTTCTTTCAGCTTTAAGCCCTTTCTCCCCATTGTCATTTAACAACAGAAGCCCATTTTACTCGAACCTATAATTGCCTTTTTCACACTGCTCGAGCAAGCTCTCGGACATTGGCAAGAGCCTTTCTCTTGCTGCCATTGTTGAAGTGACCATTCCATTCAAGCCAACCCTTTCCGAGCACCCTCCCACTCAAATCGTTCTCACTCGAATCTCCCGTGGATCAGCAGCGCCTTTTGATAAAATCACGAAAAGTCCTGTTTCCTTCAACACTTCTTTTATATAAATCTGTGGCCACTTCACGCGACAGAGTTTCTGTTGTGAATAGGATTTTACGAAAACAGGCGAGCCTTTGAGAAGTGTATTTCTCTGTTAAGAGGGTTAAATCTAATCTTTACATGAAATTGAAAGAAATTCGAAATGCTGTTGTATGTTAAACTTGCTTTTCAATAAAAATAACAACCATGTTATTATGCCAAATAGTGGGCGAGACATGTTAAATTATCACTGTTCAAAGCATTCTTGAAATAAGTGTCAGATACAAAAACATCAGTTTACGTCAACGGTCGGCAAAGTGCGGCTCTTTGGCACATTGTTCGCATAAATAAATATTTATTAATTTAGTTTTATTTAGGTTTTTTCTTATTTAATGTAATAAAAGCTTACTAAACAAGCAGATTCGGCACCCATTTTTTTAAAAATTGTTGTAATATAAATATTTGGTTCTTTGGCTAATAAGTTTGCCTAACGCTGGTTTACGCGATTTGTGGTTCAGAATGTAAGTAAATGATTGTAGCAAAACAAAAAATTGAATAAAATTAAAAGCAGTGCATCAGGGATTTTTTTTAAATCAAAGAACTTAAAATCAGGGAGAAAACATTTTTTTTCTTTTAAATCTTAGAATTTTTTTAAAATTTTTATCTTATATTTGCTCATTTAATTACTATTGAAGTGTTTAATGTTAAATTGAAGCTGGAATATTAATATTGAGATTATAGTATTAATATTCGCCACACCTACAGCAAGTTTTAGTGTATTATAATTCATCTTTATTAGGATAATAAGTGTATATGTTTGTGTGTGTGCGCGCGCATGCGTACATCCGTATTTTGTCTTTCTACAGGATATATCATTTGACAAGCTACAAAAATCGGCGCAGATGTACCCTGAAGGAATGGAAATGTGCATTTTGTAGCATATCTTTTTATAATATTATTTAGTTAAAAATTAAGCGAAATTGCGGAGTTTTTAAAAATAATTCCCAAAAAATAATATTGCACGAAGTTAATTTTTATATCGTCTTAAACCCTTCTTTACTTAATAATGGGAATTTCCGTCATAACATTTAGTGCACAAGGAATTTTAATCAAAGCAGATGTACTGTGTTGCTGCAACTTTTTTCAGGATTATTGAGTAATAAGATACGTAGCTGTCAAAAAAAAATCCCCACAATCATTATTGTGTGTATTAACTTGTCATTCCTCTGTATGTTATGGTTTTTTAAGAAGTGAAGTTTTGTAACTAATCTGAGGTGGTTTTGCTAATAAGAGCGATAATGAGTGGAGAAATTTAGAACAGAGGAACAATGAAGATTTTGTACAGAGCTTAACATGTAAATTTGCAATATATGGGATGCTTCGATAAAACTGTTTTTAAATTATCATATAATTATACTGGGATTTTTTAAAACCATTTTTCCTTTAATTTAGAGCATGAATATGGCCTTGATTTATTTCACCAAAAAAAAATCATGCAGAGTTTAAAATTAAAAAATATATATTTTGTTAATGATAGATATCTAGATGCCGCACAGTTTTTCTTGGATTTTAATACAGCTTTTAAAATATTTTTTCTCTTTAATTTTTTTAACGACACATTTCATCGTTTTGTTGATAAAAGCAGTAATAAGTAGAAAAATTTATATGAGAAGAACATTGAATATTTTGTACGGAGCTTGACATGTAAATTTGCATTATGGGGGATATTTCCGTAATAATAGTAATTTAGATGTTTTTCAGTTTTTCTTAGATTTCAAGAGCTTTTAAAATATTTTTTTAAAAATTTTTTAACACAGATTTCATTATTGAAATAAAATTCAAACAATTTTTATCATTACCTCAAATAATTAATCATGTAATTTTTTCCCATATAAAAAAATTTATGAAAGGAATATTCTATTAAATATCTTTGCATTTACTTCAGAAACAATAAAGCAAGATTACATTACTATGAAAACTTGAGCCGGGCAAATACATATCCAATAGAACTCTGCAATAGTGATTCTACTAGGAGTTAGTTACATAATGAATAGAACAAATGTAAGATTTTTATAATACAATTTTAATGGTTGTCACAATCTGATGCTTAAAAATTATTCGTTGAAAGAATTATAAACCTTAAATATGGCTCAAGAAATTTAATTTAAATTTAAACAATATTCCAAAACGAATCAGCTTATAGACAAAGACGGTTATTAAATAATACGAATCACAATTAAAGTTTATAACCAATAACTTTAAATCTGCTTTAGTATTTCCCATTATTATTCCGATTTTTTTCTTTTCTGATATTCTTTTTCTTATGTTCCGAAATAAAACACTGATTTATTCTTGATCACTTTTTCTCGACAAAATTAAGTACTTCCATAAGACCAAGGATACAATAAGGGAAGAGTAGATGTTATAATGTAAGAATGATGAATAGATACCAAACAATAAAAATAAATAATAAAAAGGCACATTCATACTAAAAATTTTATTGAATAAATTTCATACACCATTACTACAAAGTTGTATGACAAGAATAAAATGGCATCTGCAGAAGAGCAATCTTTAAAGCCACTAGCAATAAATTTTCCACCAGAAATATAATCTCATAAAAAATATATGAACATCAAACTAGAAATCATGGAGCAAAAAACCAAGAGTTGCATTATTATTGCTTCAGAACATTTTAAAAACAGTATGCAATACTGAAAAATAGATCAGCATGGAGAAGGGGGAAAAAGTTTGAAAAAATATATACATTTAAAACTTTCCATCTGTCTCAAAGGTGAAGAACTTTTGGCAGGGAGAAGAAAAAGGGGAAAAATTATATACAAATAAATATACAAAAAAAAAACTCAGTTTGCAGTGGTACTGAAATTGTATTTCTTTGAACCAGTGAAACCGAAGTCAATCTTCTAAAGAGCTGTTAAAATGTACAAAAAATACAGTACAGTCAAAATATAGGAAATATCAGTTCATTAGAAAGAGATTTCTTTAAAAAATTTTACTCTAAAGGCAGGCTAAATACAGTTGAGAAATAAAATGTTTAATAACATGACACCTGAGTACTTAAAAAACTGTTTTTCGAACTTTTGCTTATTATGCAATCAAAAGAACAGAAAAACATAAAAGACATCTTCAACAAAGGATAAGTTCAATCAATTAAAAAAAATATTTTTTAAGTCTGGAAAATATGTATATATGCTGCTAAAATAATATGACATAAGCATAATGCAATGTAGAGCTTGATGAATTCATTTTGGTTCATCGAGGAATTTAAATGCAAAAAGGCTTAGTAAGGAATATCACCAACATACAAATAGTCTCCCTTTTCATGAATAAGGCAAACATATTTCAGCACTTTACAAGCATACATTCATCTCCTACCATACAAACAGCCATGACTCACTCACATTTACAAGTATTTTCACTTAAGAATGAGACCTTGAAACTATAAAATAAATAGAACATACTGACGCACAACAAACCCTAGTAGAAAAAGACAACATTTAAATATGAACAGGATGATAAACATTTCTTTGACAGAAAGAATTCACAAGATCTACATATTTCTTCTGCAATACATTAATATCACATTTTCTCAATAGGAGATTTCTTTTTCAAAAGTTTAAAAGAAGAGAACTTTAAATTTTCTTCTCACAAATTTTATTTTCCTTCATTCCAAGTTCTGCACCTACATCTGTCAAGCTACTGTTGGAGGAATTAGCTGAAGAAGATAATGGAGTCTGAGCTGGGCATTCAAAATGCACACAGTGGAATACCTATAAGTGTGTTTTAAAACATAATTTTTATTAAAAATAAGATACTATAATAAAAAGCAATACATTACCATATAGTCTTTTTTTAAAAATATATAAATAACTTCTATTAAAGAATTATTGAAAAGGAAACTCTAAGATTACTGGGGGGAAAATTCAATATACCCCATAAAAAATACTTAATTTTTTCAAATAGTTTCTAAATAATATAATAAATAATTTCATCCTTGAAATGCTCAAGAACTATTCAGAATCTGAAAAATGCATGCAGCATCAACATTTTTCTTTTTTGTCACCAGGAAGACTTCCAATTTTATTTATTATTATTATAACTTATTTATTTATTATTATTGTCCCTTTATTATTTATTATCACTTTTATAATGTATTTTCTATTTCTTTAAACCTTTCATCCAATAATTTTAGACTTTAACAGAAGGGGGCTCTTGAGACAAACACTTTCAAATGCACAATTTCATTTTTCTATTCTTCTTCAAAGTCAAAATCATAACTGCCAACCATTTAAAGTGAACAGCATTTATAATTAGTAAATGATTTCAAAAGTTATGATAATTGCATGATGTATTACCATACAAACATTTGAATACATTTTTCTACATTGAATAAATTTGCATTTCTAAAACAAATGTTTTTATCCTTTCATAAGCCCCTCTAAATTCAGAAAATATATCTGAAAATTTTGTAAATAGAAATATGAGACTATGTTCGAATAGAGGAATGTAAGAGAGACATTTCACATTTTTACACCATGAGTCAGGTATAAAATTTTATCTTTTTGCTATCAATCTGAACAGAAGTTAAAATATGTTCATGTAACTGCTTACCAAATCAGATGAAATTTCGTAATCTGAAGTATGTGATAAATGATTCTAATATAGTGAAACTTTTCAACAGTGGATTTTAAATACTACATTGAATCCTCTTTCACATTCCTAATCATATGATGATAAGGACAATCTCTATTTGCATTTAACAAAACAATGCTATCAGTTACATAAATACATTCCTTTTAAAAAAAGGCAAAGTATTAAGTACTTTATAAAATCACAAAAGAAAAAGTAACAATGGAACTTATTGTTTTAATTTGCGATTTGGATATGACCTTTTCTCCTATATAGTGGTAGTCTAATTAGTTTTCATGAAATTTTTCAACAGTTCTAAAAGACATTTTCTGAGCTTTGATGATATTTAATACTTGATAAAATCATATACAATTTATACATACTTACAATTATAAAAACACAAACTTACTTCATTTGCTGTATTGTGAGTGCCTACTATTCGGATAAAGACTACTGGTCGTGGTGGAAATGTAATTAATTGCCAACCACTGAAAGAAGATACTATTTATTAGATACAGAGATTTTTCCTTAACATTTAAAATCACAAAGTATGAAAATTTGTTCATGACAACAAGGTCTTTATTGTGTGATAATCAGCATTAATGTATCAATAAATTGTAAACAAAAAAAATAATAAATGGCATATATTATTATAATCTTCATAAGAAATAAACAATGGTAAAAAAATACACATTTGAATATATCATTTAAATTAATAATCAAGCTAAAATGAAACTGTGAATAAATTTTAAAAGCTTTTAGTTTGATTTAAATATAATGAAATAAAGTAATTTCCTAACAAAATTTCTTTTTTCATTTAAAATGATTCCCTGATAACATAAAATTTCTTTTATATTTATTAATTTAAGGGGAAAAAATGATAAAGACTTCAGGAATATGAAAAACAATAAACATAATTCAATTTAGAAAATTAGAAACTAAATAATAATTTCATTTTATAATTTTTAATTTAAATAAATTATATTTTAAAGAAAATTATTACATATCTTTAAACATGAAATTGATATATAATCTGGAGAACCTTTTGTTCAAATAGATTTAAAAATTATGTAAAACAATATGAAATAATTGTTTAGGACCAAACCTTAATAAAAATATTGGTTCAAGTGCTTGAAAGGTTATACTAGGGAACAAAATGATATATACTATCAAAATAAATATTAATTAACATTAAAAAATAGACAAAAAATAAAAGTTATAAATATACTGAGAATGCAGAAGTGTGTCATAACAAAAAGATAGAGAATCAAAATATTTTACACTAACAATGAATCAATATATAATTTAATATTTTATTAGAAAGAGGAGGTTCAAAAAATAAGTATAATGTATTTGGAAAATTTTAAAAACAGATTTTTTTTAATTTCCAATAAAAACAATAAGAAACAGTAAGATAAAGTAACTCACCGGCAAGCTTCTTTCTTTTTGTCCACTACAACATGCCAATTCTGCTGATCAGTGGAAACTTCTATATAATAATTATAGCTCCTATCATCACAATCCCATAAGAGCATCCTAAAACAATTTAACAATGCACTTTATTAAATTTAAAATTAAACAAAGAAAGTGGTCACAAAATAACAAGAGATATACAATATGTAATTAACTTATATATCTTTTTTCAATTAATTTGAAAAACACAATAGGATAAATTCAAACTCCACTTTTAAGAGGAAAATTAATCCCGGTCCATATTCCAAAGCCTTAAATGCATTGGAATATCAGAATAAACTGCATTACAATAGTAATTAATGAATATTCTCATGTAATTGTTAGCTAATTGTCACTTTTAATTAGTATGGATGAATTGTCTTTTCAGGGAGATATGGAAATTGCATATTCTACGGTCAAGTGTAGCAAATTTTTTACATTTTGTCAAAAAAATAGTCAAATAAGGTATTTACAACATTTTATAATGCCCTTATAAATATGAATCAAAATATAACCTTAAAATTGCCACGAATTCAGCAATAAAATCAGAAGAAAAAAACATGATAAATAAAAAAATAAATAAATAGAAATATTTTAGCAATACCTCATAGAATCTAATACAAAAGGCTGAGCCAACTGAACAACTATAGCACCACTACCCAGTTGATGGCAAGTGTAACCAGAGTCCCAGTCGTAATTTTCTGTATCACCATTGATAAGTGCATTCCGACTGCGACTCACTCCTTCAGTAACCATTGCACTTGCTGCCACAGTAGCTATATTATGTACAGGGTCTATAAAACACAATAAGATCAACAAAAAGGGAAAAAATAACACTTAATAAAGAAAATGCATAATAACAAACAATATAACAATAATTAATAAAAAATATGTGACAGATAAGAGGTAAGTTATTCTAAAAAATTTTTTATGCATATTATTGCTTAGAAGCAATCTAGTTAATAAAATGATAATTCATTGATAACTCTGAATGATGAAAGCAGAACTTTAATAAACAGGTCTGTAATTTATATATTACAGTTTCTTCTCTTGCCCCTTTTAACTATAACAAAGTAATTATTTCAAAATATTATTGAAAGATAAATAAAATAGTTTATACATTTAATATATAACTAATTTTTTATTAAATTACAGGTTAAATTTGAGGTGATTTCTGCTACAGATGTGTAGAACATATGGGGAAAAAGAGCAGCATTGAAAAAAATTATACTGTGCTATGCAATATTTTAAGAAAATAACTGTTATGACCTATTGAATTTTTGACAATTAAGCATCAATTATGCAATTTTTAAAAATATTCTTTATATTAACAGTACTTCTTTACTATATACTATTTCACAAACATTCCCATGCATCAATTTTAAACAATTTTTTTTAAAAAAAAAATTGTGTATGTATGTGGGCACATTATATATTTGAAATGATAGTAAGTCTTATACTACAAAATATTGTTTAAGAAATTCAAATGTAACAGTAAACTTAATGAATATAATCATAAATAAAATAACTGTTTGTTATTTTTGCATACAAACCCACCAGAAATTGTAACTGTTCACAAAATTAGTATAAAATATTAATAATTTAAATTTAATTAAAGATTGTCACAAAATGCAAATAAAATTCAAAATTTCATTGCACTAAAATCATCTAATGTAAACTGCAGTGACACGTGTTGAGCTTAATTTATTTAAGAGATTTAAAAAGTTTTACACAGCTACTAATCTGAAATTCAACATGGCATATAACTTAATGCTTTATTTGAAATGAATTTAGCAAAATATAATTTATACCATTAATTAATAATTTATCTATGACTTATGGAATGAACACAGATAAAGCTTTAAAAAAATAATTTTTATATAAGTTAACACTATATATTTACTGTCAAAACTAAATATTTCCCTTTAAAAATCATATTAAAAGCAAATTTTAACAATAATTATGATTAATAATTAAATTCAGTTTGAAAAAATTTAGCAATTATTATTGCAAGAAAAACTAAAAACAAAATAGGAGTAAGATGAGCTTTTATAAGAATATACTTACAAAGTAAATCTTTTTCAAGTCTAAAAGGTCTATTCGTGTACATGCACTCAAATGATACAACGTGAAACACTCGATTCACAGTATTATGCGTTCCAACAATTCTAATATACCTAAAAAGATAGATAGATAGATAGATAGATATTTGCAACTTTTTTAAAAAAATTCAATATACAGTTGAATTAAGTGGAACATAGAAATGATTTCTAATAGGAATGCCAATTTAGGATGACATTTACACAATAAATATTAATATTACTCTATTATTTTAACAATAAATAATGATTGTTTTAAATAATAAATAGATTTGTTGAAAATGCACTAAATCATGTTTAGTTTTGTTTTTCAAACAAAAGAATAAAAAATATTGTTCACGGAATTAGAAAAAGTTGATAAAACAACAAAAATTAATTAAAAAAGTTCTAAAGAGTGAAAATATGACAATGGTTTAAAACTCCTAAAAAATATATATAAATATTTTTTGAAAAAGACATTAACAATACATTTATGAAAAGGCTGGTAACAAAGTTACATTAATATTAAATTGGTAAACAATTACTAAAAATTTATAATTTCAACAAAATAGTATTTTTTAAAAATAGCAATTTATCATAATCTTTCTTCCAGAAATTTATAATATCATAAATTTACGTATATTTTTTCCCTGGCTCATGTAGTTTTTTTCAACAATTCTCATTAATTAAACAGTCAAACGATTTCCATGCTTCTAATTATTACACATCGTTTAAGAACCAGATATGCTACCTAAAGTCGTTCAAATATTAAAAAAATTTATATGAACATTTATGAATAACTTTTTCATGCATAGCAACAATTATTGAAATCCTGTTTTTAAATTAAAGTAAAGAATCCATTTAAGAATAATTGCTAGAATGTTTTATAAAAACTGATATTAAAAGAAGTAAACGTTCTATAAACACTGATATATATCTTTTTATTAAACAACAACAACAAAAAAACAGGCTTAGATGCTGGAGAGTTAAGATCCCTTAAAATTAAATTTACATTTAAAAATTCAATGTAAAAAATTATGTATAATAATAAAGCTTATATCATTATATGAATATTTATTGTTAAAAATAAATACTTATAGCTTTCTAGCACAAAAGATTTTTTTTAATGATGACAACATAAAAACATTTGAAACCATTTATAATTCTTGCATTCTATATGCATCATTACTTATCCAGGATTTTAAAAATTGCTTACATTAGGTAACAATTCATTTTTTAAAAAAAGAAAAAACAATTTTACAAACATTTTAGAAAAATTTTTAAAAAATAAATCACCACAATTGTAAAAGATTCTTATGATCCAATTAAGAGAAGGGGGAGGGCTTTTCAACTACATGAATTGAATTGCATTTATTTATTTACTTGATATTTTTTTAAAGAGGTGACTTTATTTCAAATAACAGTGAAGATAGGTTAACATTTTGAGAGATAGAACTAACTTTCAGGTATCATACTCAGTCTTACAAATCAATCTTTAACAAGTGTGATAAATATTAATGGGTTCATATTTTGGGTTGCATTAGGTTGCAACAATAATTTCTTTCTCACTTTTTTTAACATAAAATTCTTTTTCAAACTTTAAAATGTGAAACAATAATACTAACAATAAATCACTCACCTGACTACACGGGGTTTAAAATATAATTGTTGCCATGAACGACACAAGTACCGAGTATGATCAACTACTTTAACCCAGTCTTTTTGATCTACTGATACCTCTACATAATAAGAATATGACCTGAAAGAAGAAAAGAAATTTCATGACTTAGTTACAATTAAAATCAAAATAATTAATTAATTAATCTTTTAAAGGTTTCATATCTTAAATTTACATAAATATAATCTAAATGTTGTTTTTTTTTGTAGAAATACAGATTTCTAATTATCCTTCATGTTTTTCAGGGAAATATAATAACTCTGAAGAAAATTTAGAATAGGCTTTGTAATTATTAATTTTCTTTATAAATTAGAATATTCTATTGCACATGTATAATATTGCGCAAGCAAATAACATAACAATGCCCATGAATTTTTTTAGTAGGAAAAACCAAGACAAGTTGGCACCAGGGGCAAGTTGGTACTTTGCTAATAGTGCAAGTAAAAAAAACAGTAGATGGGAGCAGAACAAGGAACATTATGAACAAGAAGAATGACATACACTCAGAAGTTTTCAGTCAGTTTCATTTGGAATTACAGATACAAGAGGTCAAATTGCAAAGAGATAGAAAACATTTTTGCAATGTGAAAATCTGAGTTCATTGTTAAATAATATTAAATGGAAAAAAAAAAGTCATTGTTAGTTAAATTTAATTATTTAGACTTTAGTTCAATGACAGTTCCTAATTAAAATACATAATTTCTGTCTCCTTTTTAGACAAATACCTACAGTATAATTAGGAAAAGTAAAAATATATAATGCCAACCAGCCTCGCATATGGTACTAACATACCATTAACACCAATAGATTCAGTTCATTCAACTTGATATTGCTCCCTTATTTTCTAACCTAAATGTTATTAATTCCATTTTATACAAACAAAGAATGTAATGGTTTGGAACATATAATTCTTACCAAAAAAAAAAAAAAAAGAAGAAGGAAAGAAAAGAAAAATTTGCAATCAAAATTGGTGCCAACCTGCCCCAATCCCCTTTACACTGAATACAAAATGGCCAAAACAAGAGAAAGAGAATCATATGATTTCTTTTAATTTATGTTACTTTAAAATAAAATTTCTTGAGGACTAAAATATTGATTCAAAATTATGATACTTGCTTTTAATTACTGATGAAGATTTGATTTCACAGATCAAAATGGCTGCCTACAAAATTCAAAGTTGCAAACGCATACTAAAGTTTCCATTCACAATATTTAATTACACTTTTTACTATAACTCACGAAGATGGCAGTTACTTCTTAAAGCAATTCTGGCAATGTGATTTTTTAAAAAATTACAATATTTTAAAATTATTTGTTACAAAAGATTTTTAAATTTTATCAAAAATTTTATCACAGTAATATTTAATGCAGTATTTTTTATCAAGTGCTAATATCATATCTAATTTTACCTTCTTTCTTATAACTTGCACATCAGATAGTTTTTAAAAGATAAATTGATAAGTGACATTTTAACCTTTGTTAGAAATATTAATAACAACTACTTCTATTACTATTTGAATAAAAATATCAAATTTTTCTCAGAAATAATGAAGTACAATATATATATATATATATTAAAAATTTTGTGGAAGTCAGAAAACAAAAAGTATTGTAAAATTTCATCAAAAATAATTTTTTAAATCCATTAAAATCAATAAAAATCCTATATAAATAAAATTGGAAACGCTCAAAAAAATTTCCTTTTTAAAAAAATTTTCAAGTAGTGTAAAAATAGCTTCTACACAATAATTTAATTTGAAATAATTAAAGATATTAAGATTTGAAGATAATTAACTAAGAGCAAGTTCAATAAGTCTGATAAATTTTTAATAAAACTCTCAATCAAAAGAGTGGCTTTTTTTAAGAGCATTTAACACCAACATAGCAACTATTGATACAAATTTAGCAAATTTAAATCCAACTATCTGCCTAACAGAGTATTCAGAAATATTTTTTCCTCATTCATGTCACATCATTTACAGATACTATGGTAGCCTATAACCTAAATTTACTTCAAATGACAAGTATACCTCATATCTCTATCCCATAACAGCATTCTCATGTGATTGATTATACATTGTCTACCCAACATGACCAGAATCCCTTGACCATTGTTGTCATCAATGGGATGTCTGGTAAAGCCTCGCTCCATATCGTAAGTATGGACATCTCCATCCAAAAGAGCACTTCGCAGTTCTCCATGTAACACTTGTGCACCATGTTTAGGAGAAGCAACATTCTCTTCTGGCACTGAAATAAATTATACAAACATTAAAGAAATGAATGCACAGCATCTTAATTTCAAATAATAATATTTTATTCTATTTTTTAAAAATAAAACTCAAGCTTTTACCTAAAAAATAAAATATAATTTGCAAAATTCATATTATATATATATATAACAACTTTTAACATTTCCAGCATTTTAGCTAAAAAAATGAAAAGTTATCCATGTCAAAGATTCAATGAAATTGTATCTTGCAGAAGCTGTTTGCTAGGATTTTTATTTAATTCTTATTTTCAGAAGAAAAAAAATTATAATTTAGAAAATCATAAATAATATTCAAATGATGCTCACAGATTACATTTGGAATGAAAATATACTATCAATGCATAAGATGTTGATAAGAAACTGTGCCCCCAGGTACATTTGTTATTTTTAAGCAAAAATAAATAAATAAATAAGAAACGCACTTGGAGAGTCGTTTAAAATTTCATAACATAACTGAACACATATCTAATAAAAAAGCCTACATCGATGCTTACAGAGACATAACAAGATGAATTAATAGCATTTTTTATACAATGTAAACTTCAAAATGTAAAAAATTGATTCTTTTGTTTGGAGGAAACATTTACAACATTTTATGTGACATTTAATAGGTGAAGGTAAATAAATAAATAAAAATGTGAGGCTTTACAATAAAACATTCATACATAATATTTTAGAATTAATTCATCTGTTTTTGTATTACTTTTATAATACACACACACATATATTCTTAAAAATATTGAAAAGTTTAAATTTAGAGGGGGGAAGCAGTACAGAAATATCACATATCACTGATAACACAAAGGATAAAGTGGTATAAAATATGACTTTAGAGTGAAATAATGCTCAAAAGTTATTTGAGAAAACATTTAAGATTTCCATTCTTAATAAAAAATCCTGTTTAAATTTTGAAAAGTCATTAATTATTGAACCTAAGAAGAAAAAAAGTTACTACTTGCTGTTTTATGGAAACAACATTTCAAAAAAATTGCCTTATAGAGGGTACACTGCACAATTTTTAGTCATGCATGTCACAATTTACATACAGCATACAAATTTAAGAACATTATCATCCTAAAACATGGTCAATTATTATTAAACTTAGAAATTTCAATTAAAATTAATAAATGAGTAATGAAAATGAATTAAAAATTTTTTTAAATACAAAATTCACTTTCGGCACTGTATATAAAAAAACTCTACTGCAACAAATTACAAAAAAAAAATCTATAAAAAAGAAACAAAATTTTTTTTTAAAAAAATCACTTACTAAGATATCCTCTATATTTCAGATCTGTATCCCGACTCTCTGTTTTGTCCTTGATTGCATCCAAAATTGTGTCTGCACTGACCAGTCCGGTTGGTCTGACCACATTGAGAAGCTCTGATACTGCCATAAGAGGCAAACGGACAGCTGATAGTATTTCACCCATGTCAACATCAGGATTTTGTTGGGACCACTCACATACTGCCCGAAAGATGTCAACTTCAGATGCACAGAATGAATCCCTGCTGATCATTTCTCTCAAGGCGGACTGGAAAAAAATTATATGAATAAGTCTTTTTCCCCTCTTTTAAAGTAGATATAATGAATAAAGGGATATTTTATAAGTATATGCTTTTTACTAAGTGAAAATAACAATGGTCAGTTTAAAAAATTCCACTTTTACTTTTCACATTGTAGAAAATAGCTGCTGATTAAATCAAAATAAAAAGTTCATTTAACTAAATTAATCTTTACATCTTTGATTTAATTGGATCTGTGCAAATACTCACCCGTGGCTTTTGAAGAAACACTAAAAAACGAGAGATAACTAAAGATAGTTATTCAAAAAATACATCTAATAATAACTGTATGTACATTACCAAGGCAGTTTTTTTTAACTATCAAATTCATATTAAACCTTAATTTCAGACTATTTTCAATGTCATTTCTAGTATTATAAGAAATCTATTCACAAAAGAGTTTGTCTTTGATAAAAGCATTTTTTGATAAATCCAATAGCATAATTTCAAATAAACAATTAGTAGAACTAAATAAAACAATATAATTTATATTTGATGCTGCAATTAACTTATATTAAGAAGAGAAAAAATCTTATTTTCTACACATCAAGAGAATGGTTTATAATTATGTTGTGTATGCATGTGCATATATGAACTCCCTTCATGTAGAAAACAATCACAACAACAAGATATTCCCAATTAACTTCACAGTTGTAGCTAAGTATATCCTATGATTTAAATATAACAAAAGCAAACAGTAAATACAACTATTTCTTTAAAGTATAATTTCCTGCAATGTTGTGATATGTATAAAAATTCATTTAATATTTGTAGCACAACTAGTTCAAAAAGGGAAGAATTTTTAATCCACACATACATGCAGTTTTATAACTTCAAAAGTAAGTAATGACAGATAAATATTAAATGGTAATGAAAGAAAACCTGCATGCCTAACAAAAATTATGGATGTGTTGAATAAGTGAATATAAACTTCAACTTAAAAAAGTAAAATAAATCTTATACAAAAATTTTTTAAAATTTCAAAAGAAATGCATCTTTTTTTATATCTATAATTCTGCATACATATTTAAACGGTACAACAAGCAAATTTAACCTTGAAGTATGGGTTAAATTTATATTGTATGCAATTATAACAATGGCATTTTCAAATACAAAATAATTCACAAGACAAAACTTTTCAGTAAAAGGTCTAATAACCAATAATATGAAATAAATGTTAAATAAAACAAACATCAAAATTAGAAGGAAAAAATAAATAAGACAAAATCTAATTGTTTTAATACAAATCCAACAAAAATGCAACTGCTCTTGTTAAAACAATATTCTTGCAAATGCAAATAAAAAAAATTAAAGAATTATATAGATTTTTTTTTTTCACATACAGGTTGATAATTATTTCTCTAGAATTATAAAATTTACAAATATCAAATTTGTTGCGCAATTCAGTTTTATTTAAAATATAAAAGTGGTACTGAAACAAAATAACTTCTAAGAAAGACAATAAATCATAAATGAAAATATATGTCATTTTCAAAATAATGAATTGCACTAGATCTACTGACGGAAATAAAATATATATCACACACTTTCACAATTCCTTGTACTAAAAAAATTCTAGAAATTTTTGATTTTTTTAAAATAACATTTAAAAAAATATTACACAGGAGATAATTTTAAATCTTACAATAAATATAAATTATTAAATAAAGTTTAAATTGAACAGTTAAGTTTCTACATTTCTAAATGGCTTGTCCATGAGATATATCAGAAAGATAATTTCAAATTTATTTGATTAAGCACAAATAGATTTTATAATGCAATCTTAAAATATTGTTAAATGAAATATTACTGAAATAAAGAGCACATGACTAGGAGAAAAAAATAGCAAAATTAACAAAAAAGTATTTAAGGAAAATCTTTAACAAATGCAGAGATTTCGGGTTTTTTTTTTTTTTTTTTCAGAAACTTAATTAACTGGCTTCTATGTCATAAGGACACTGAACTATGTGAACTATTTATAAGCTTAAATTATCAAAATGAAACCAATGAAAGACAATAAAATTCAATTCAAAAAGCTCACATAATTCATTAAAACCTCAAATATTTTATTTTTGAAGATAATCTTAAAACAGAAATTGTCAATTAATTAAATTATGAAAAAAGCAAAACTATTAAAAGTTAAACATTCTAAAAAAGTGTACATTCATTTAAAAAAGTCTCCCATGAATGTGAAAATATATAAAATACAAAATTATAAAAAAAAATTAAAACATTTTAATCTAATCACAATAGTAAGCATAATTATACATAAGTATAAATTTCTTTTTTTACAAAATAGTCAATATTGTATTATATCATAAGATGGAATATGAATAAAAAAGCTCTACTTACAGCAGATAGAGAAAGGAATGATTCATGATGTATTATATCAAGTGCATTACGATCGACAAAACTGCAACACACTTCAGCAAGTGAAGAGAGGTTAAATAAACTAGCCATGTCATAAATCATACAGACATTACGAATATTTAAAATAGCTTTCAGGTAATCAGAAATTGCTGTTTCAAGTTCAACAAAATTGTACTGATGAGCCAAGCCAAGAACTTCAAGAACCATTTCCTCCTAGAAATTAAAGGATATATGTTTACATAACTACTTTTCAGAATTATCATATATCTAAATAATATAAAAGCAAAATATAAATTTTAACCAATTTTTCCCCCTTGACAATTTAATAATAGAGATTTTATGATAATTTTTTTAATCCATACTTTTTTTAAGTGAGAATCTGCAGAAAATATTAATAAAAATATTTTGACTAATAAACAGACTATTCATTTAAAAATAACTTCCAAAAGTTAATTGGAAATAATTATGATAACAAAAAAAATGTCAATTAAAATATTAAAGTAGAAAAAGTAATATAGCAAGAGTAATTGGTTCATAGAGCAAAACAACATGCACAATCCAGCAGCTACTAGACTATTCCTTTCGCCAAACCAATCAAGTTGGAGTGAGGCTCCTCGCCAAACGTCGCCATCTTAGGCGCATTTTCATTAGCTTGCTCACTTGTAACAATATAATAATTTAAATAAAAGAAATTCAGTCAGTGATCTTGGATTGCAACTGTAGTTTTTGTCAAATTTTGATTTCAATTAGTTGCTTTATTGTGATTTAGTGGTTCAAGAGCCAGGGATTGGTTAAACTGCACTAGAAAAATAATTATAATTGATTAGAGAGAGTGTATTAAAATACCTATTTGCATAATAAATTTAATAAAAATGCTAGATCTATGCCAATGATCTATATTTCATAATTATTATTTGACAATGTCATGCAAGGTTTACATGGCCTAATTCAAGGTCCATAATTTTATGTGAGAAGAAAGTGAAAGCCTCTATTATAAATTATGCAAAGAAATTTTAGGGACATTATTTCTACATAAAATAAAGGGCTAATAGTCCTCTATCGAATTTTTTATGTAAATTATATATATTAGGAAAGACAAAAGTTGTATAATATAGCTAGAAAAAAAGTTATCACTTTTAAATAGGGAATAGAATATTAAATGAAATAATAAAACTGACCTTAAGGGAGGCTAAGGTCATATGACCAGTATATATATATTTCAGAAGAACTTTGAATGCAGGAAGAGAAGTTCCTTTCAGTTCAACTTCTGTAAGATTTGTTTCTAACAAGCCATTGTAAAGCAAAGCACTATAAAAAATATTTATAAATAATTATTTATGACAGCAATATAAATAAATACTACATTTTTAAAATAACAGATTTAGAAATGAATAGTAATAAACATAATCCAAGTAAATGTAGAAAATCATTTACATATTTAAAAATTTTATTTATTTAATACACTTAAATATTGATTTATAGTTAATAAAACAAACTAGATGTGGAGGTGAAGTCAAAATGAAATGACATAAAAATAATACAAAATCAAAACTTTAACAAATCAATGTATTATTGCATTATGATGATTCCTTTGTTGCATTATAAGAATGAATTTTGAAAAAAAAAAAAAAAATGTACTCACAATAAAATAAATAATTGATTTTGTTTCACAAAATGAAGTAACCACAGGCTCATAAACTTTATTCATTGCAAAATGAATAAAGCTATAAGATAATTTCAGAGATAAGATAACTATTATCGAGCAAAGCTTCAACAAAACAGCTGATAAAAATGGTATTATCAGAAATAAATATATAAAATTAGTAGATTTATGCCCAGCTTGCAATAACAAAAAGTAATCCTGAAATATCACACTTAAGATGCAAGAAACTTGAATGAATCATAAATCACTTGTTCTGATTATATAACACTTCTTCCGATAAGATAGGACAATAAAATCTTACTACAATGAAACTGATAAGTTAACAACTTCTTAGCCTTTTAAAGAAAAAAAAAGTTTTCTTTTTCTGTATATATATTAAATTGCTTTAAAACATGCAAAATTCCATAATTTTTAAGCTAATGAACTTAATATTTTTATTGACTAATTCTAAAAATTCAAAATATTCATAAATTTATATTTAAAAAAATTTCAGTTAATATAATTTCTATAATTCTGAGAAATCAAGATGGAAACAGCAATGTAAAAATTATTTTGAAACGATAAAATTTGGTCAAAATATAGATAAGTTGTATATCCACAATTTTAATGCATTTTTGAATAACAATTTTTATATAAGTTCCCCCCCCCATGAGATCAAATATTTGTCACTATGATATAACAAAAAGTAATTTTATAATTTCTTTAATACAATAATTTTTTTGAATGTAACAGAAACTTGGAAGTTACTGAAAACACTTAATAAAAGAAAATATTTATATCAAATGTTTTTTTAAAGTAAGCTAGTCTCTACATACATATATATACATATACATGACGAAAATATAAAAATAAAAGCAATGTGTTCCATTTATAAAAACCCTAGTCACTTCAATGGTTAGATGTATGATCACCACAGTTTATGGCCATGCCAACCAATTTTCAGAAGTGAATCTTATCATAATCAAAGAAATAAATAATTTTAATTATACTTCCTCAATAAACAATGTGACAGATATATGCAAACAAAATAGCAAAATTAATCATCAAAAGTGGTTGAGTTTCTAAGACTGTTTTATTTAGCGATATCACATGAAAATGAAGGATGACTGGAAGGCGTCATTGATAACATATCCAAGGGTTGTAAACTTCCATATGAAGTAAAGATTAGCAAAATCATATTTCTGGCTATGGCTGGGAAATCGAATTGAATCCATTGAATTTAATTATTATTGTAAACACATGAATTAACCAGCATTCATTTTTATATCCATTCTTTGCAGAGGGAAACATCCAAATGCACCAAATGATTGAAAAAAATATACATGATAGAAATGCAAAGCTCCACACTAAACAATGAATTTTCAATAAAAGTGGAAATTTGAGACCTGCATACTTTAAAAGTATAGAAGTCCATCTTTAAACTATCTTTCTAAAATTTTAATTAAAAATTTAAAAATATTTTGTCATTTTTCCATGATAACTATTAAATATTTAAGTACAAAAATGATTTTTACAACATCTTAAAACAAGGACAATTATCTTTTTGGTGATTTCGAAAAAACTTTTTGCTATATAACTTTTTTCTATTTTTAAATAGTTTTTAAAAATATTTTACCAGATATTTCCATAAGTGAAATGGCTCTATTTGCACTGCTGCTACAAACATTTCATCCTGCCCCCCTCCCAATATTTTGATCAAGCTATGATGGCTGCTCCAGCTATTTTTCTCTGCAAGTATGTTTAAGTATAAGCCATATTTTTAATAGATATTTTTAAATTTTGTTATACTTAAAATCATTGCTTATGTGCAACTTTAAGTAATAGGAGAAAATTTTTTAACTACCTCCGCTTTAAGACATTACTGCTTTTTCTGATAAAAAATTAGATAAATAACTCATGGATTGTGTAAAGATTATTGGATACATATATAAGGCTTTTGAAATAATGTAAGTAACATGCTTGTCCAAATTTAAATTTCAAAATATTTTGCTGAGGGAGCAATTAAAATTTAAAGCAACAAATAGTCCTAGAGAACCAACTAGAGGCCAAATTGAGTTAATTATTTTACATATATATATCTAATCAAAATACTTCAGAGTTTTTTTGTGAAATAAAAATATTCATTTGAAATATTTTCATAATAAAAGATACATTTTTACATTCTAACATAGTAAACTTAACTGTATAATTTTGTTCATCTTCAAAATAGTGAGTGCAAACCTAAGACTATTTTGAAGAAATGCAAAACACATTTAAGTTTGTAAAATCTAAAATTTAGAATTATAAATAAGAGTTTCACAATAAAAAAAAAATTATATAGCAATTGAATACATTGAAAAGTATAATATATCCTTGTCACATGTTTATATATGTTTTACATTCAATTGGATTTGTAAAAGGAGGTTCAATATTAAAATAATATAACAATCTTTTCACCAGCTGAGTGGATAAGAAATTAAATTACTTTAATAATAGGGAGACAAAAGTTGCACTTTTATATTAATCACAAATATATAGTCAAAATTTAGTATAGAAAAAATACATTGAAATACTGAAGTCATTGAAATTGATTTTCAAAATTATACTTATAAAGAAATTTGCAGAAATCAGACATTATCAGCAGTAAAATATAAGGTAATTAGTCAGACACAGATTTTTCAAAATACATAAATAAACTTCTTTTAGACAAAATTTCATGGTAAATTTAATATTGTAAAAAAAAAACACCTACCGGAAGTATTCACTACGAGATGCAAGAATAACTTTGTGGCCAGGGATTCGTAAGCCATCAACAACCAAAATGATATCACTGTAATTCTCATTACAGAAGAGGGAACCAATATTTTCAGAAAGATGGGAGATGTGCTCAATTTCCCCCAGTGACGGAGCAGTACCAAGATGATGACTGTCGCTCATCCTATCATCCAAGTGCAATGATTCATAGCAAGGCCAATTTATTTTGATACTATGAAAAAAAAAAATCAAGCATAAAATATCTATTCCCAACAAGATATAAATACCAATGTAAAATTTTCCTCTATTAAATACTTCAAGGAATTTTCACACAAATTCTTAAATTGTACCTGTCACATCCAAAAAATTAACTCTTTCTTACATTCCATAAAATTTGTTTTGAATGTGTTGCTTTTAAAACAAAATATTCATGATCATCAAAGTTTAAATATTACAATACAAAAAAAGTACCACAGTAATATGGTTTAAATTAAATATCATTTTGAAACATATCCCTTAAGAGAAAACTGATCATTTCAACAAACCACAGATAAAAATTTAAGAAACAATTTTGTTTCTTAAATTTTTTTCTATGAAATACAACTATACATTTATGATAACTCTAGTTTTTGTTAACATAAGAAATATAAATGAAGGATATAACATTGAATTGCATAAAATTAAGAAAAAAAGATTCTAATAGTTTAATAAGCTTTAATATTTCATTTGATTTATTAATGAATGAGCGAAAATTTGAAACATTTCAACAGAAAACAAAATAATAAAATAGGAAAACTTATTTTTTATAATGTATTTCGAAAAAATATTTTAAATATTTTTTCAAAATTCTGTTTTAAATTGATATTATCAACTTAAACGAATAAATGAAAAATATATATTAAAAAATTGACAAATTCTATTCTAGTTTTACATAAATTTTTAAGAACCCATCAAATAAATATTTAACAAAAATAGTTAAATCATGATTTCATGCTATGTTACTTATATTACTTCAGAAATTTTGAAACTAAACTTTTAATAATTTTTTTTTAATTTTACTTAATCATAAACTATACAACAAAACATTATGTGAAGGAAAACAACACTTCTAAAGAACTTAAATATTTAAAAAATAATTATAAAATAAATATTTATTAAATATCTAACCTTTATATGATAAAACTGCAACTGTCAAACAGCTTTTTAATTATCAGCCTAAAGTTTACTCTTCGTTAAAAGATACCTCATTATAAAAATAAAATGCTCATTGAATGAAATTGTTTTGTTTAAAAAAATTAAAAAAACAAAGAATTTTCAGAATTACTTTATAAATAAAAATGAAATTGTACTACTCAATAAGTTCCTTTTTCATACGGACCAAATTTTAGCTATTACGCCCTCAACTTTACGCCTAACTTTGATACAAACTCCTTCATTGCAAGAAATAATCCATTCTATTCTAATAAAACTTCTTAAAGAATAAAATTAAAATATTCAATACCTAAAAATATACACGTTTAATGCAACTTTTGGCCAAATATTATATACCTCACATAAATATTTGTATCAATAATATAAATAAAAATTTCGATGAAATTTAGAATCATTTGAAAATTAGTGTCACATAATTTTTTTGAAAAAAGTTCATAAACCTGCGTTTTACTTTTGTTTAATAAGAACTATAGAATAAAACATTTGTGTGCTGTTACGTATTTTGTAAACGAAAAAAAAAATGATAGAAAGAAACCTATAATATTAAAGAGCCTTCAGCAGAAAAAATTGATACAATTAATTTCGCTTTAACATATTCTTAAAAGAATTCTGTTTAAAAAGTCAATAATGACACTTTACCCTGTTTTTCAGCTAAAATTATAGACACGCAAAATTTTGGACTTCAAAACAAAACAAGAGCAAAAAACTTAATAGCCACATTTACATTTCGATGACGATTATAATGGAATGCGACTTATAAATTATAGTTATTTCTAATGAAACAAATTTACACATCTAAAATTTGACATTTTAGAAAATATTTTGAGTATTTAGCTTTATTTTGACAGTGAAAGAATGAAATCTTCCTAAAAATAAAAGAAATACTGATGCTGACTGTTGTTAGCAGAATTCGTTTATCTGAAATAATACAAATTGCCAGATTAAAAACTTCAACATCGCAAACTTTGTTTATTTACGTTTACTGTTAGTTTTCGTTTGACAAGCACGAGAGGAGGTTGTTCGTCAACTGGTTAGTGGTTATCATGTAAGAAATTTAATCATTCTTTTGTCAAAGCTTGACAATCAGACTTTGCTCTCCGCATTTTTACAGCTTGCGTAAAAGCTTCTGTAAAGTATTAGTCACTGGATATGGAATTACGATGGAGTTTTTTGGCTGGGATATTTTCGTACTTTTAATTTCCTTTATTTCAGCCACAATAGTTGGAATTTATGTTTTTCTAACGTCTTTCCTTTGTTTCAGACTTGATTGCGTAAGTCTAATATTTAAATATATTTTCCTTTAAATAATTTTTTCCTCGTGTATTTAATGAATATTTAAAACTTAATTTCTAAAACTATAAAGAACAATATAAAAGAATGTAAAATTTTATTCAAACTATTTATTTTATTAATATTAAAATAACTGCATTATTTTTTATATCCGTTAATTATAAATTAAAATATGAATAAATTTTGTATTAATTACTATAATAGCGAAATTTGCGCCAAAAGTCTTTATAATGAAATATTTTTAAACAATGGATTAAAGCATACTGAACTTGAAGATAATCTTGGGTTGAATTCATGATATAGTAAGTACCCCCATGTAGTATTTGTTATGTTGTTGAATTTTGAATGAAATGCATGGTCTTTGTAATTAAAGTCTATCCTTCAAAAATTTAAATTTTGTCTACATTAAATTTCACTCTGTAAATTTTAAATTTCTTTAAAATTTGAAAAAAAAAGTGATTAAAACTTTAAATTCTGAATTCCTTTAAAATTGTAGTAATTTTTTAAAATCACTGATTATTTGCAAATTGCTAGTTACAAGCAATGCTTTCAGAACATTGCTAAAATAATACTAAATAAAAATGCAAGGAATCATTATTTTTTATTAAAGAGATTATAAAAGAAGCTTCAAATAGCTACCCTTTTATAAAATGTAATTAAATTAATATATTATTTTAAAAATATTTAATAACTTACAGAATATATATAAAAGTGAATTAAAAATTATAATGCATTTGAAATAAATCTCTATTTAAATAAAGATATAGAAAATAATTCATAAAAAATATTTTTATTACATAATTTATTATATATTATATTGTTTATCTTTTGAAATCACTATCTACTTGTTAGTTTGGTAAAATGCTGTATTTAGAAATGATATTTAATCATGATTATTATAACTTTTCATGTTGGCTATCTCAATACATTATTTTTTTTTTTTTCAAAAAAATTTATGCTTATGACTTTAGAATGTTTCTTAATAAACACCTGATAGTTATTTTTTCTTTTGCTTTTTTCCTCACTTTTTTATTATTATTATTTTAAGTGAAATATTTGAACTATTCTATAACTTTTTTTTCTGTTTGTCTACTAATATAAAAGTAATTTTCTTATTAATGACATAATTCAAAGCAAAATTATATATTTAAAAAAAATCCAAGTTGAAATTTTATTGCTAAATTTAAAAACTAGAACTTTTTTTATAATTTGGAAACTGAGATTATGTTATTAGATGCATTGATACTTTAATTATCAATTAAAGTATGATTGTTTATATTTAAATTTTATAAGAAATTTATTTCATATATTACTTTTAATGGTGTGTGTTTCTCTTTTCCAACTGAGATTTGTAGTAATACTTTTTAATGCATTGGTTGCAATATATAAAAATATGGTGATTACTTTTTTTAAATTGAGTGTATGAAAAAAAAATGAAATGTATGATCTTATATATGCATTTTTCCTCTATTTAATTACATTTCAGGTAGAACCTGTTGCTGTTCATGATATCATTAAAGTTTTAAAAAGGGTATGTTCTTTTATGTTACATATATAAGTGTGTGTATGGGTATGTGGTTGTAGTATTCTAAATTTTTTGCTATCAAATTTCGTGTCAGTTAAGTCTATTAATGAATGTTATCTTGTATAAATCAGAGTTTTCATACCTTACTATCCTGTATTTCAATAAAATGTTTATATATCATCATCTGCTCACTTAAATCATCTGCTCACTAATTAATAAATTGATTTGTAAGAAATTAAATTTTTAATCATATCTAAAAAAAATTTAAAAGGCTTGAAAATGGGAGTTAGTAGCTTGTAAAAATATTTTCTTAAAAAAATTATATAGGGGTAACTAGCATTTTTTGAGGATGCATTTATTTCAAAAGGAACATAAAAAGATCTTACTTTTCATAATTTTTTCCTGGCATGTGCTATCTTTTCTCAGAAAGGGGATACTAATTGAGTAGAATTAGTAGTCAATCACTGGGTTTTTTTTTTTTTTTTTGTATCTATAATGTGTAATTAGACATGAATTTTAAAATAGACTAAGTAGACTATTGCTCAAGAACTCTATTAATTTAGAGATCCCAGAACCGTGGATATTCTTTTGTGGTATTCTTAAATTTATTTAATTTTATTCTATTGTTTAGTTTTAAATACTATGAAATAAACATATTTCATTTAAAATCAATTAGTAATTAAATTTATTTGAAATATTTTAATAACAATTTTAATTAATTCCTGTCCATGATGCTGCTTTATAATTTTAAAAAAATGTTGCACTTCATAGTTTTAAAATAAATGTTAACTTTTATGAAATATTATTTAAATTCAGATT